>RPFO01000246.1:3378852-3386352 GCA_009746045.1 Mesostigma viride
TCCTGACCCATACTCCAACATCGCCTGTGCCTCACCACATCCCAGCAATGACCTCTTTCTTTATTCCATTATTGTTTTTGTTATTATTATTATTACTCCATTATTGTCTTTATTTATTATTGATCGTATTGTGAAGTGAGACAACTAAGCCTGGACGCATGGCAATGCAACGCCGTACGTGGTAGGACTAGGGTAGTTGTCTGAGAGGAAAGACGCGGGAGCCGCGTGGCTATCTCTTGGAAGACCTGCATGGAGGATCGAGACAAGAGGGTAACAAGAAAGGTTGATAGGGAAAATATTATTATTTACATTTTAGAACTTTTCTTTCTTCTTCGATCTTTTTCCCTTTTTAACGTATACTCCTTAATTAATTATTTTTTTAGCCCCTTCGTGAATCAAGGAGACAACCAGCGCAGGCCAGAAATCGGGAGAATCCGGACCATTGTAGCTCGAGCCTGCCGTTATCTTGTCCGCGTGTTCGAGTCGTTCAGGATGATGAACATGAATGGTGATGGAAATGTGTAGCCTTGTGCATTGAAATTATCAAGGAGACAACCAGCGCAGGCCAGAAATCGGGAGAATTAATCCGGACCATGGTAGCTCGCGCGCCGGTTGATGGAGGAGGTGCGTCGACTTCCCCCTGACAGTTTGCCGCTGGTCTTCATTTTTGTTGACTATATCAAGGCCTTTGACACGGTTCTCTGGGAGGCTCTTTGGGCCATCCTAGCTCTGGATCGGGTACCACCTGCGTTTATTGCTGCCATTCGCCGTCTGTATGAGGGTTCACAGGCAGTAGTGCGGACTGCGGAGGGCACCACTCCACCATTCCCCCTTCACCACGGGGTGTGGCAAGGTTGTGTCCTGTCCCCATACCTGTTCATTATTGTCGTGGATCACGTCATGCGCCGGCCACGTGCGCGCTTTACTGCTCTTAAGGGGTTCGAGCCAGGCTTGGACATCCTTAACGTGAAAGCGCACGGCGGGGTTAGACCGGGTTACCGCCTTGCCGACCTGATTTATGCGGATGATACCACCCTCATCGAGAGCCCCGAGCACATTCAGACCTGGCTGGACTGCCTGGGCCTGGAGGCGCGGGCGGTGGGGCTGGAGATTAGTGTCAAAACTGAGGCGATGGTGATCGGAGCATCCAGTAAACCACCGCTGCCGCGCCTGCTCGACGGGACGGAGGTCCCGTTCCGCGACCGCTTCAAGCTGTTGGGGAGCTGGCTTCCTGACACCGCCGACGATGTGGACACCCGCATTGGCCTTGCCTGGGCCAAGCTCCGTTCGCTCACACCCTACTGGCGCTCGAAGGGCCTGAACGGGCACCGCAAGCGCATGCTCTTCAAGGTCCTCGTCCTCACGGTGCTCACGTATGGCGCCGAGGCGTGGACCCTCCCCCCCAAACTGGCAGCTCGGCTCGACGGCGTACAGTTTACAGGATGCTCCGGCAGGTCCTTAATGTAGGTTTTTCCGAGCGTCCGTCATCAGAGTCTCTGTATCATGGCATGCCTCGTGTTTCGGACGAGATTAGACAGCGTAGGATAGCATTTGTAGGACACCTTGCCCGCACCAGCCAGGTCGACACCACCCTTGGTCTGGCCGGCCCCCAGCGGCTTGGACAGCCAGGGCGGCACATTCTGACCTGGCCTGGCCCCAAGGACATTCCCAAAAGGGTAGGGAAACCTGTCACCAACTACGTTCAGATGCTGATGGACGACCTCGTGGTCCCAGCCCAGTTTGAGCACCGCATCCACTCTCTCTCCCGTCTTTGGACTGCCATGCAGGACAAGACGCGGTGGAAGAAGATTGTCAAGGCGCACACGCCCGACCCTGTGGGCAAGCCACCTCCCCCCAAGCGGAGGAGGCGTTTTGATGAGTAGTGCAGTTAGGATTCTAGATAGAGTTAGGATAGTTCGATCACGCGGCTTCCCCCACCCCATCCATTGATCATGGAATATGTGCTACATGACCTCCCCACGGAGGCATGTTATAATTTAATTTAATTTAATTTTAATGGTAGCTCGAGCCTGCCGTTATCTTGTCCGCGTGTTCCAGTCGTTCAGGATGATGAAGATGAATGGTGATGGAAATGTGTAGCCTTGTGCATTGAAATTATGGCTGGCTTACGTGTAGAGCGACTAGATGACCTAGACGGTGGGGCCGGAAACAGCATGCTTGATCAGGGCGTATGTGTGTATATACATGTGTGTATGTGTTCCCTCTTTTCCTTCTTAGTTTTGGTTTTTTTTTTTTTTTTTTTGGTTTTTTTGGTTTTTTGGTGGTGGTGGTGTGTGTGTGTGTGTGTGTGTGTGTGTGTGTGTGTGTGTGTGTGTGTGTGTGTGTGTGTGTGTGTGTGTGTGTTGTGTGTGTGTGTGTGTGTGTGTTTGTGTGTGTGTGCATGTGTATGTGTGTGTGTTTTCCCTGTCAACCTTTCTTGTTAACAATTGTAAAACCTATGTCTCGATCCATGCAGGTCTTCCTAGAGATAGCCACGCGGCTCCCGCGGCCTTCGCGTCTTTACTCCCAGACAACTACCGTAGTCCTTGAACCACGGCGTTGGATCGCCATGCGTCCAGGCATAGTTGTCTCACTTCGATCATTTGGTTGGGGCATGATGCAGACGATATTAATTAATTTACGTAACTTACACGGAGTGTAATTATTTTTTCTAGTGAGATTAGCATAGTACTCCGTGGCATGCCCATGCGCATGACACGCAAGTACTTATCAAGGAGTCACGCAAGTACTTATACTTACTTTCTTACTTACTTATATCTGAGTGCGCATCGATCATGCAAGCATGCTGGATCTGTAGAAACAGTTAGGAAAGAAAAATGAAGTGGTATACCAATTATAACCATTCGACAAAATATGTGTACCATGCAACTGACGAGGAAGCCGCCCAGGTAAAGCTGTACAGAAACAGGAGTTCTATCACATGAGGTTGTTCAATCCAAACACTGCATGCCATCCTTGGCTTCCAACTCCTGAGTAGGCTATTGCATCTTAGCACTGCACAGCGCACTAACCAACAGGCCACGAAGCCCAATGAGGGGAGCCTACGCAGGCAATCTTTCACACACACAAAAATCATCTACACGATCGCCAGCAATGCAAAACTGCAATATCATGTACCTAAATGACAACATCTACGAGGCTAATGGAATTCAAGCATCTGCAAGGTGCATGCCAACTGCCAACAGGTTGTACACATCCTTGATGTCAAGGACTCGCTGCTGCACAAAGTGCATGCTGTGCTTTTCTAACAGACTGCCTGCCTGCACAGAAAGGTAACTCCAATCCGTGGTCGTCCCTCCCAGCCTCTCCTCGACTGGCATCAGGAGAGGATTGATGCCTGCCAGGCGTGTGACCAGGCCTGCAACGAGGCAAATGGCCTATTTATAAGCTGTCTGCAAAGTAGCTGGGGTTGTCCCCTTTGGAGGTCTTCCATCTGGGGGCGGCAATAAATCGCATCCAACCAAAGCAAAGAGGTGATTCACCTGCTCAACTTACAATCAATGGGTGGGAGATTTGTCGAGCCATGGCGGCCATGCAGCACGAAATACCCCAAACCTAGACCGTGGACGCCTGCCTAGCTCAACGGAAAGAGATTTTCTGCACCTATGTACCATGGAAGGGTTGCAATCCATGCCATCATAAACCCCCCTTTCCCTTTCCAGTGCGTGCCCAGGAAATCTCATCTGAATCAGGAATTCTAGCATCCCATTTCCCACCCAAAAGTTCCATCCCCAACCACCAGATGTCCTACATAGCTCTACGCGCGCTGGGTCCTGCCATGAACTCCCCCAAGTCCCCTTCCCTCTCCCTATATGCCTCCCCACTATCCCCTGCAACGAGCCCTCCCTGACCCTGTCCTCTCCTAATGCCCCCCATCCCCGACCCCGCCCCGACCGTCTCCATCCCGTTGGCTTCATGAGGCCCAGCCTCCTGGACCGAGTAGCCCTTCTGTATTACACCATACTATATAACACCATTCTGTATTCCTCCATAGTAGAGGGAGCAGCTAGCCCTGGTCCCGTTCACTCTCGTGTAAGCCTCCCGCTCTGCGCACTCGCGCTCACTTGATTTACAAAATCCTACCCCCCAGCAATGCGCTCACCCAAAAGTTGAAATGGATAGCTGACTGCTGAACAGCCGAGAGTCGTCTAGCTAACTTACAGCCCAGAGCGAGCTAATTTACGGCCAAGTGCAACCTAACTCACAAGCCCGTGCTACCTAACACTTACAGCCTAGGGCTATCAAAGTTACAGCGAAGAGCAAGCCACTCACTGGCCCAGAGCTAGCTTGCTTGCAGGCAGATCTAGTCTACAGCTACCGCCTGGGCTGACTTGACCCACCCCTTGTCGAGCGCCACGAGCAGCGGCCCGGGCAGCGGCTTGGTGGCAGTGGCCCACTGCTGAAGCAGCTCGACGAGGTCCTTGCTGCTGCTGCAATTGAGCAGCACCATGTCGCCCGCCCGCAGTGCCGAGTGGGCACGCAGCCAGTGAAGCGCGACACGGCCTGTGCCAGGGGGTGGGGGGGGATGGGGGGCATGCACACCAGCAGGCACATCATGGCCACGATATGGGGGGAGTGCACACCAGGAAGGGGGGGGAGGTCAGTCGGTCAGTCAGTTTATTACCACGCCGGTTATCCGACAGGGTTATATTCAGTGGGGGGGGAGGACAGGTGTGAGTGGGTAGTAGCGGCGCGGTTCAGGCGAATCAAGCAGGGGGGAACATAACCAGCGCGGTTGGGGAGGAAATAACAGGTGTGAGTGGACAGCGGTGTGGGTATTCTATAGGCAAACCATGCAGGTGGCATGGGCTATGGATGAGTGCTATATGTCTGGTAAGCGGTTGGGCGTGGGCATGACATGCTGGGGAAGCATGCCGCATGCAGGGGTGGTGACGTGAGAGAGTAGACACATGCGGGCAAGGGGGGGTTGCGGTTCAGAATGCGTGTATGGCTGGGTATGATCGGCCAGCGCATGCATGCAGGTGGGTATGAGGACGCATACGCAGGGAATAGTGTGAGGGCATGGACATGAGTGGCTGGGCACAGGTGAGGACCATGTGGGTCGGGGTTGCGCCCACGTGGGGCATGAATGTGCACCCCTCGGGGGTGCAAACTGCGTGTATGCGGGTGTGTGTTCGGCTGCGGGTGTGGACGGAAAGGCATGAAGCAGGGTCATGGGGCAGTCCGTAGTGTGGCAGCATTACATATTGAATCCAAATTCAGTATGGATAACCAACCCTCGGTGCAGCACAGCAACATGCCACTCCGCATCCACCAGGGCAATCGCACGCTAAACCATGACCGGACTTGGTCAAGGACGGTACACCGGGTTCATTCACCTATAGCGACCATGTACAGCACACCAAGATGTGACTACCACGGGAGGTCACGCTGGGTGATGACAAGAGCGGGCTCTACTTGGAGCCATGGCAGCCGCACCGGGGGGGTGTCAGGATCGGTGGCAAGGAAGGGGGGACAAGCGACCGTGCACAGGGGTATCTATGAGCATGCGCGCGTGCCCGCACATTGTATTCCAGATTGGATACATACCTATGAGGCAACCAGCACATTGAGTAGATACATCAACGAGTCAAGCAGCGCAGGCCAGACTTCTAGAGGATATATAAACGTATGTGCATATATACATTTAGAATGATAAATTACGGAGATGAGATCGCCATGCGACAGAAGGACATATACATGCAGGCACAAAGGTAAACACGTACGCATGTCCAACTGTGCGCGCTGGCATGACATGTGGATGATGCGCTGCGCGCGGATCGACCCGTCCTTCCACGTCGCCTCCATCCCCTCCGCGTCCGGCACCTTGGACATGGACAACCGCGGGCTGGCCACCGGCTCCAGCGACTCGTTTGTGACGCGTGCGAGCGAGTTGGGCTTGGAGTGGCGCCGCGCAACGTGCATGTCGCGGTAGAACTTGGTGTCGAAGCACTTGGGGCACACCTGGCAGCGTATAAGGCCCGCGTTGGCCGGGTGGGGCTGGTCCATCAGGAGGCCGCCCGCAAAGACATCGGTCGCGCCACACCGCATTCCGAGCGCGCGGAGGGCGGGGATGATCTCGGCCTCGGCCTCCCGTTGGACGCAGTTGTAGACGACCTGGCACACCTTGGGGAGCGCCCACCCGTTCTGCTTGCAGATGTGGTAGATGTGGACCACCTCCCACGCGGGGAAGTTGGAGAGCCCCAACTGCTGCGCTTTTCCCTCCTTGATAAGACCGTTGCAGATGGCGAGGGCGTCCTCCAGGGGCATGCGGTGTTCGGCGGGGACGCCGTGCAGGTAGAGCACGTCTAGACTCGGCCGGCGTAAACTATTCAAGGTGAGCTGCACCTGCGATTCCAGGGAGGGAATTCCGTTGCTAGTGGTGGCGGCCCACGGATAAACCTGGGCCATGATCTGTACAGGGCCAGTCTGGGCAAAGTTACGACCCTCCATCATCACGCCGATTACTCGCTGCATGGCAAAATTGTCAGCAAATGGCAGGCCAGCATCGATACCTTTGGGGCCCTTCGCTCCCCATGCCAAATACTCATCCACGGTCTGACTAATCTCACCCGACTCCAGCACAAGGCCAGATACTCCATAAGTCTGCACATCTAAGATCACGTCAATGCCCTCGCCCGGGGGTCCAGGCGCCATCCTCGGCGTTGTCCCACCTTTCCCCTGCAATGCTGTCTGCGTTACAATATATGGCGAGGCCAGAAACTATCGTTTCCACTAAAGATTGATGGAGACATGGTTCAAAGGGCCAAAAACTGTGACCGCAGCGGCACAAAACACATTTCTTCCGGTGCCGGCATGCCCAAGGCGATGGGCTGTTACACGGCTCTGTCGGGCGTGGCAAGGCAACACGGCTCTACTTTGGCATAGCAGGCTAGCACCTCGCTTTCCCTGGGTCCAGATTCCAGATCGACCTGGATCGACCTACAGTTGTACTAGTCAGCCAGCGAGCTGCACGATGTGCGGGACAGAAAACGTCAAGTTGGTTTTGATCAATGTCGCCCATTTTTATCAATGTCCCCTTCTTAAGATACTGCGAGATACCACTAAAAAGTACGGATTTGCGGATGTTACTAGCGCAGGCAGCACTTGTGCGGACTTGGTATTTCAAATATTCACGAAATGCCTCGGTACTTTTGTGTCAGGTTGATCCCGCGCCGGTGTTTGTGTGATGTGTTCCTCAAAAGCGCCGCAAATTTCTTTGTTGGATCGTGAACTTGTCATCGCTGACTGGGTGTTATACGGAAGAGATCGCTGGTCGCAATAAGAAATTACGAGGGAAGTCACCGCAACTGCGCTGTCAGCGGAGCTGCCGAAGATGGCAATGTTGTTGTTGTTGTTGTTGTTGTTGTTTGATTTGGACTGCGTGCGATTCGTGCGCACGCCACGGTCTATTCCCTTCTTTTTGCATTTCGCCTTTATCGGATCTCCGTTGGATCCATCATCGGACGCTCCAGATTG
>RPFO01000246.1:3391352-3603852 GCA_009746045.1 Mesostigma viride
GCCAGCCAGCCAGCCAGCCAGCCAGCCAGCCAGCCAGCCAGCCAGCCAGCCAGCCAGCCAGCCAGCCAGCCAGCCAGCCAGCCGTTCGTCGAGTAGGCTTGTACGGTGGCATTTACAGGGACCCGCCTCCTTGCATGTGGGCCAATGTGGGCAAGGGAGGGGCAGCATCTGGGATTTGCTAGATAAACTTAGCGTTTCTGGCTATTCAGGGGGGTGTGCCTTATCATTGGCTGCCCACCTTACCATGTTGTCGGAGCTGGTCATGGGTATCAAGTAGGTAAAGTAGGCTATCTGTCAAGAAGATAAAATAGGCTATCTGTTTTGTACATAAAATAGTCTTTCTCTTTAGTAGTTGAAATAGGCTAAGTGTTAAATAGGTGAAATAGGCTGTCGGTTCGTCGGTACGTGGCGGCAAGGCTGTCTACCAGCGCTGAGGGAGCACCGTGGCGGCTCTTCTCTGAAGCGGCACATGCGATAGGGTGGTGTGTTCCCCACACTAAACCCTTCATCCCTCCGGTCCGCTCGCCATCCTTCTGTTTTCAGTCTTCAGGGCATCTGGCGCGTTTCCGTACGCATCAGCTCATGTGGTCGGAAAAATCGTTTTTGAGCATGGTTACTCATACTTGTGTGTCGATGGCATCTGGTTGCACTCTGGCTGCCTGCATCGTACGTTTGAATCCTGGGACCCTGGATCATGACACTTTCATGACTGGGTGTCGCCAGCTCGCGGTATGAAGAGAAGATGCTGTTCGAGGACCCCATCACGAAGTACGAGTCCCTGTCAGGCTACCTGTTCAACATCCAGATGCTGCGGCAACTGTTCCACCCAGTGTTTGAGCTCCACGGCGTTTCGCAGGTGGGGTCATGACGCGGTCCGTCGGGTCCTTATGTAGTCTCTAGTGGTATTGGGCTCCACGGCGTTTCGCAGGTGGGGTCATGATGGTGCATGATCAGCTTGGGCACTAGGTGGTGGTATGGGGCCAGGGTGAAGGTAACCTGCAGCATCGGCGTAGCTTGGCTCGTATGGTTGTGGCAGATGCCAGATATGGGTAATACCAGAAAGAGGTTCAAGCACCGTATGCACCTGCAGGGCTGTGTGCTGCTGGCATGCAGGGCAGGGCAGTGTGAGATTGGCCTTGTCTTCTAAAGGGGCTGCGATTAAGAGGGAGCTTTAGCACACATGCTACGCCCTGAAGTAAGGATGGCTGGGACATGGGCATTACTGCAGTTCAGGCTGGTATGCCATGACCCTGTAATCACACGAAGTTTGCATGGAATGTTGTATTTTATTTTTCTCTCCATACTCAGGGGCATGGGAACTGAGGAGGGACTGCTGCCCAGGCTAGCTGGTAGTACATGGTCTAGATGTCTGGCTGGCGCTGGTTTTCTCATTGATACACCCATAACAAGTTGCAGGCTACTCTCTAGCTTTTCCTGTAGATTGTCACTAATTTTGTTTTGTTTTGCATCCCCTGGTGCCTGTCCTTTGCCCATCATGGCTTGTTTTCCCCGACCGAGCAGACAGGGCCTCTGGAGCTAACCACCCGCTGGTCGATGACAATGAAGTTCTGGCTGCTGCCCTGGGGCCCTGTGGTGACCTTCACGGGGCTGTCCATCATGCGGGTCAACGAGGCCTCGCGCAAGTTCTGCTCCCACGTGGTGAGTCCGGCGCGTGTGATGTTGTGGTCTTCAAGTCGGCACGTTTGCTATGCTGGTGAGTTGGCACCCGTGCAATGTGGTCTTCGGTTGTGAGTCAGCACTCGTGGCGCGTTGGTGGCACCATTGGGTGCAAGTACTGCCGTCATTTCCCACCTGTGCGCTGCTCGTTGGAGGTGGAATGGTTGAAAAGGGCTCTATCTGTGTTTGCAATACCTACGGTCTACGTAGTATAAGCTGTAGGGTGGAAGGGCCCCTGACAAGCCCCCTCACTTGTCCCCTTCCTTGCCACTTCATCTTGCTCAAGGGACATTGCTCTCAACCCATGGAAGTGCCACTTGCCACGCCACTTTCCCGCATCTCTTCTACCACATTCCCCCCTACTTCCCCCCCCCACACACCTTCCCCCCGAATCTCCCCCCCAGAACTTGTGTGACTCCATGTCTGACAATGACCCCCCCCTCCGCCACTCCCGTATCCCCCCCCCAATCTCCCTCCATTTTCACCCTCCATTTTCGCCCTCCTATTTCGCCCTATGCAGGACGTGTGGGACTCAATCTCCGACAACGCCTACTTCTCCAAGGAGGGCGCGATCGACCTCATCAAACAGGTGTGCCTGCACCTGCCCGCTCACATACTAGTAGGAATACCATGCAGCGTCATTCATGCCTCGCCCTTTGGCGTGGCTCTACACGGCTCATCTCAGGCCAAGCAGGGTCAAGTGACCCTCAGAAAACGTGTTCCTCAGTGCTCAGCAAGTGTGGCATATGGGTGTTGTGGCTAACAACCATGTCCAAGGTGGGGACGTGGCATGAAGGAAGAGAAGGAGGGTACGGTTTGCTTGGCCGGATCTGTGCCGGCAGTGCCGCTGGTGCATAGCCAGGTGGTGCGTCCCGGTGTTTGTAGCTTGTTGTTACATGTTGGGGCGCGGATGCCGTGGTTTTTACAGGGTAGGGAGTGTGGTGAAGGGAGAGGGGGGGTGGGGGGGGGGGGAGGGGGGGGCAGAGGAGGGTGCTCATGAAACCTCTTACAAGCAGATGTTGTTTGCACAGGCAGGCACTTGAACGAGCAGATACACGTAGCATGGCAGGGTTGTATCTTTTGTTCCTAGACGCACAACTTGTGATTGCCGTTAAAGATAAGAGCTAAGTTGCGTTGTTTAACCGCGTATTTTTTCTTGCAAGAGCATGGGTAAAATCCAGAGCCTACATGCTCAGGTGAGGTTGTTCCTGGAAAATCCGCCACAGCTGCCGTCCATTTCCGTGTCGTCTGCATCCCAGGTGCTGCGACATAAGTATGCCACCATTGTGCTTGGGTAGATGGCGGGGATAGGCATCCCACCACGTGCATACACTAGCTCGAGCGTGTTGGCGCTCGCTGCCCATGAACTGGCCTCGCAGGTAACGCGCTGATTCCGTGCGCTGCCGGTGGTTTCTGCTATTTGCTTCTACTTGCCCTGCAGCTTTTCGACCTTGCCAGGGTCCCCGACCTCAGCCAACCGCCGCCCTATGAAGTTCTGCTACGCAAACCTGAGTACGAGGTAGGCTGCGTACAAGTATGAGGCAGGTCTGCCGACTGAAAACTTGGCACACTCGGTCCCCTGCCCTCTTTCGCAAACCTTTGAAGGCAGTTGACAGGCAGCATGTAATGTGCTTGCAAGCCTGCATGATTCTCTTACCGGCTCCACTCCAACACCCCCGTGGTTGCTGCTGGTTGCTGATACTGCTGCTGCTGCTGCTGCTGCCGCTGCCATGGTCCTGGTGACGGAGGCAGGTGCGCAAGTACACCTCCTCGTTGAGAGGCCGTGCGTCGAGCGTGGCAACACTGGCGCCTGCACCGGGAAGCTCTGATTTGCTCGCCAGGTGAGAACATCCCGGCAAAATCTTTTGGACAGCCGGCAGTCCGGGGGAACCACCAGGGGGAAGTTTTGTCTCCGCATCGTTGGTCTCCGCCAGCGAATCAAGAAGGCACGGCTGGTCGTTTAACGCAGCAATGGATGGCTGGTGACGCAGTGACGATGGCAGGTTGGGGGCATGGAGGCTGGTGATTGTGGGAGGCTCATCGTAGACGCACGTGCACACGTCTTGGAATAGTTGGCTATGCTGTGGATATACGTGCATACTGGGATTGAGAAAAACTGGGAGTCATGTTTCATCCAGGGCTTTTTATTAGCATAGAGATGGGTATGAAGAAGCTTGAGTTTGATACGAAATATCTTATGTCAACTCACCCAAATGCCCACGCCTGCATCTGATGTACGTGTGCTTTTGGCATTGCCCACACATAGGAGTGACGTGACAGCTGGCAGCATCATGGCCACACTCCAATTTGTGGGCGACAGCAGCCCAGTCGAATCAGCCAAGCAGGAGCAGCAGCTGAAGGCATTCCTTGTACGGGATGGCCTTCAAGTGGACCCCTCAATACCTAGCCTGTTGGCTAAGTTCCAGCTGGTACGTTTCTGCCTTTTGTAAACAGAGTGTGCCTTTGTCCATGTTTCTGAGCACGTGTACAGGCATCGCGTTTCTTCAGTTGGACAGCATGCACAGTGCATCTGTCAATTGGGGATGATTTGTACCAGTTCCATCGGTCTTCATGCGGCCATCATAAGTTAGTACTTATGAAAAAACTTGCTGACTGTGAATGCATCCGGGATCAGCATGACACGCCCAGGCAAATCCAACTGATACCTGTTGTTCATTTGTCTTTTGATGGTGTCTTGGTGTCCCCCGCAGAGAAGTGAGGTCCTCATTGGGCTTCAGAACTTCCAATTATAGCTTTATAGAAGTTGCTTTGGCCGGAACACACCTCAGGGCACGGACCTTCATCATGCGTGTCTGTTGAGTGCTGACATGACGTCCAGTAAGATGGATACAATGTTTAAAATTTTCAGGCACCTGCTCTAGCTAGGCTAATTTTGTTGGCGGATGACTTCATGCAAGGGCAGTACATGCATGTCTTCACATGAGATGCTTCGTAGCCCACATGCACATGAATGTGCTTACATACCTTGATTAAATAAGAGGTCGAAGCGCCTGCAGAGCTCTGCATGACATGCGCTTGATATGTCACAATTGTCTAGCTGACTTGCCGCGTGGCTTCATAGCACCAGGTGCACATGCATAGATGACATGCGTACACACATTGCACAGGTGGCTTACTACCAGGGGTGCCTACATGCCATGTGGTCAACGATAGCGTCATAAATTGATCAATCGTGATATAACACATTGTTGTAGTCCTGAATTCACATGCCAAGTACACAATTAGCCAGGCGCTTATGTGCAGGTCTGCCCATTTTTCCTGACAATATTTAATTACCTGCGCCGAGCTTGATCATGCGCCCCAGGAGTCCTGAAGCTAGGGGCGCTTTACTGAGCTAGTAGAGTAGTTCTAAGTAAATAAGTAAGTACTTGCGTGTCATGCGCAAAGGCATGCCACGGAGTACTATGCTAATCTCATTAGAAAAATAATTACACAAAAGTTTAAACAAATATCGTCTGCATCATCCCCCAACCGTTAAGCACTAGATGGGGGTGTAATCCTCATCCGAGCTGTCCTCTACTGTAATGGCAGACGATCGAGGCGCGGTAGTGTAGCGGCTATCCTCCTAGGACCAATAACCTCCACCTGCGGACTTCTACCCTGGCTAGCAACGGGCCGCGGGGCCCGTGGGGAGAAAACAGTAGCATACCCCTCGGGAAGGTGCTTATCGCAGATGGCAGCCCATTTCCTCTTGTCAATCATGCGGGCGCGGAGTACGGATAGTCCCAGAAGCCCTGCATCTTCAAGCAGTTGTGTCACATAGATCCGGGTCGCGCCGCGCCGGTGCCCGGCGCGCGCAAGTTTGCCAGTGGGTTGCGATGGGACAAGGGGACCCTGCCACAGGAGGAGGTGTCTACCTGGTTGGCCCGTCTTAAGCCCCCCGGCAGGGCCCACATCGGTATTCACCTGGTCTGTGCGGGCAAGATGGCCGGCAAAGAGGAGGCGGCGGTGTCGGATGGTATGGGCGACAAGAGGGAGCTCGCAGTAGAGCTCGGCCCGGGTGCGTCGTTCTTGGTAGTAGTTCTAGGATTTTGTAGAAATTAGGATCTTGTAGATTAGATTAGAGTCAGCTTAGCTAGTTTTTCGTGGCTCCACCCACCCCCATCAGCCCATTAATTAATTAATTAATTAGACTCGTGCTCCCGTTGGGGAGTCACGGAGCATTAACCCCGATGGATGGATGAATGGATGGATGGGTGCCCATGGAATACGCGTGCTACGTTCAATCTCCCAACGTGGTCCCCCAACGGGGACATGAGACTAATGCATAATTAATCTCCGAACGGAGTCGTGTTATAATTATAAGTTAATTTTAAATAAGTACTATGCTTGATCATGGGCAGGTGGTGGGCCAGCCACGTACGTGTGCACGATCTTCAATCTATGAAGTGAGACAACTATATATGCCTGGACGCATGGCGATCCAACGCTGTGGAATTAGGACTAGTAGGGTAGTTGTCTGAGAGGAAAGACGCGAAGGCCGCGGGAGCCACGTGGCTATCTCTAGCTAGGTAGACCTGCATGGAGGGAGACAGAGGGTAACAAGAAAGGTTGATAGGGAAAACACACATGTACATGCGTACTCACACACGTGTACATGCACCACCACTACCAACACAGACAACCAAAACTAAGAAGGAAAAGAGGGAACGCATGTACACACATACACAACAAGGGGCTAAAAGAATAAGTGAGGAGTATACTTTACGAAGGGAAAAAGAAAAAAAGAAAGAAAGAAAGAAAGAAAGAAAGAAAGAAAGAAAGAAAGAAAGAAAGAAAGAAAGAAAGAAAGAAAGAAAGAAAGAAAGAAAGAAAGAAAGAAAGAAAGAAAGAAAGAAAAAAGAAAGAAAGAAAGAAAGAAAGAAAGAAAGAAAGAAAGAAAGAAAGAAAGAAAGAAAGAAAGAAAGAAAGAAAGAAAGAAAGAAAGAAAGAAAGAAAGAAAGAAAGAAAGAAAGAAAGAAAGAAAGAAAGAAAGAAAGAAAGAAAGAAAGAAAAAGAAAGAAAGAAAGAAAGAAAGAAAGAAAGAAAGAAAGAAAGAAAGAAAGAAAGAAAGAAAGAAAGAAAGAAAGAAAGAAAGAAAGAAAGAAAGAAAGAAAGAAAGAAAGAAAGAAAGAAAGAAAGAAAGAAAGAAAGAAAGAAAGAAAGAAAGAAAGAAAGAAAAAAGAAAATGTAAAATTGGTAATAATACGAACAATAATAAATAAAGACAAAGAAAAGAGTAATAACAATAACAAACAAAAATGGAATAAAGGGAAGGTCATTGCTATGTCCGTGCTAGCTTGCACCGGCCAGGTGCAAACATCGTATAAGGTGCAAAACACTGCAGTACTATAGCGCCGACGCCCAATTATAAACGCCGACGAGCCTAAAGACATAGCTCTGAAAACCATCAGGCCGGGCCGGATTGAGCTGTACAGTACGTACGTGTAAGCACTAAGCAGGTGATATAAGCCAGCCATAATGTCAATGCACAAGGCTACACATTTCCATCTCCATTCATATTCATCATGCTGAACGACTCACAAACACGGACAAGATAACGGCAGGCTTGAGCTACCAAGGTCCGGAGGCTCCCGATTTCTGGCCGGCCGGTGCGCGCTGACCAGTACGTTGTCTCCTTGATATAAGTGCCACAACATCTGCATAATTAAGTAAGCAAGTACTTGCGTGTCATGCGCATGGGCATGTCACGGAGTACTATTAATTAGTTAATTAATAAATTAATTAAAATCGTGCTCCCGTTGGGGAGTCACGGAGCACCGAAGTGCTCATGTAATCCCTGTGTGTGCACAACAGGAAGAAAGGGCTGAGACCCCCTTTCTCCTTCATGCCAGAGGCATGCCACAGCGGCTGCAATCGGACACGATAGACGATCCGGCAAGTTCTGTGGGTGCAATAAGACCCATGTGAGCATATCATAAGAAGGAGCGCGTGGGCAGTAATCTGATCATAGATAGCCAGAATGTAGCATGGCTGTATATGCTAGTACAAGGGCTGAGCTAAGGCTATATGGCTGACCTTGTGCCGGTAGGTACCGCGTGTTAGCGGTGCACGTGACTTAGACTAGAACCTAGTTGTTATGGTGGCACGGCAGCTAGGCAAACATTCTAGGCATGGCTGCCATGGCGGCGCCGGTGACTACCAATGAATACAACAAGCTACTAGGGCTATCAGTTCTAGCTAGCCGGCCCGCAGGGGCCGCCCACATCTTGTGGTTGATCATCAGGTCCCCGCCCCTCCAGTACTTACACCTTTGGCTTCTGAGCCGGTCCTGCTTGTGGCGGAGGCCGGTATTCCGGCCACACTGTCGCGTCGCTGCATGCTGCTGCTGAGCGGGGGCCAGGTTGTCGTCCAGCGTCCTGGGCAGGTGAGGTCGTGCAACCTCTTGCGACGAGAAAGGAACCGCTGCTTGTCCTCAGGCGAGGGGAAGATGAGCAGGACTGGTGGGGCCGGAGAGGCCTTGCCTCCCGTGAGTGGGGGAGGCGGTGGCCCGTGGCACCCACGGACCGTGTTGGTCTGTACGGCAGTACGGGGTACTCGGTAAAACCCTTGCGTACTGTAAAAATACAGGTATTTTTGCGAGGGGTAAAAAATACGCGAAAAAACACGCAGTACGGCATACGGGGTATTTTTGAAATTGTGCTAAAAAAGTACGGGGTATTATTGAGGCCAAGGCTTAAAGTACGGGGTATTCTAAGGATGTGTGGCCCTGCATCCAACAAATGTTACTATGTACTATGCTCTCTGCTATTCATTAATGAGCATAATGGCAGTGACTTGCCACCTGCCACACTTAGATCGACATTGCAATACATCCTTCAAGTACATTTGTATATTGTGGACACGCAAACTATTGACCATCTAACACCGGTCTCTTTTATTACAATGCATTATTGACAACATAATACATGATTGAATGGTATAATGCACCCAGAGCTCTGGCAGCCTCGATGCAGAGGATGTCATAGCACTATAGATGGCAGCTTCGCTGCACAATGACAACAAGTGCATGCCACGAATCCCTAAGAAATAAAATCAAGGCAATGAACCCAGAATTGACCTTCACTGCTGCGGCAGGTCCATACTTTGCCACTGCCGCGATCATGTTCTTGTACGAGGCGCTGGCGGCGACGTGAAACGGAATGCCATTCTCGTAAAAGAAAGAGGCCTGGGCAAGGCGGACTTCCTGGAGCTGCGCATTGGAAAAGCACTGTGGAATCGTCTTCTGCACTGCCTTGCCAGAGCCACAAGGGCCAGCACCCGGGGCAGCGGCAGGCAGAAGGGCCTTGGCAACGCGGGCACCGAGCACTGCCTTTTGCTCCTTCTTTTCCAACCGGGCTGCCTCAGCCGCCTGAAGCCTCCCGATCAGGCCTTCTACATTCCTAGACTGCTGGCAAAATGTGGCTCCCTTGTTGGGGATGTGGCCCAGATGGCCGACAGCGCGATCCTTGCTAAAGTTGCCAGGCCTGCCGAACTTGTAATCGCACAGCTTGCACGCCTGGCCACCTCTGGCCGACTACCACGTCTTCCCCACTCACGGTCTTTTCCACCTCGTCAATCAGGTGGAGGTATTGACACTCCTCTCCCCTTTTGACGACTGGAACTCTAGGCATGGTCGCCTCTTTTAGGATTGCCTAGCGCACAATACATGAACCGGCGCACCCGGCACCCTCTATTTGCTTTAATTGCGTCTTCACTCTTCTGCGTCTTTCTGGAAGTGCACCCGTCCCTAAACCTTATGATTCTGCCATGCATGCTCTGTCCCCTCGCAGCTTTTCTCCCGCGAATAAAAAATCCTGTCAAAAAATGTAGAAAGAAAAAAAATGTAGAAAAAAATGTAGAAAGGCACACCGTCACGCGTGTACTAGCAAGTAGCTATGCACTCGCTGCAATTTCAGCAATTTTAGTACCACTGACAGGTCTGGGCCTCTCCCCACCGCGTGACACGTCCACGACCTCCAAAATCGGCTAAGTCCAAAGTGAAAAACAGTGAAAATCGTACGGCGTACGCGGTCGAAAGCGTCAGTACCGTGGAATACGGCGTATTTTCATACCCGAGGTGCCGTACGAACCAACACGGCCCACGGAGTCCTACTACCTCACCTACCAGGCCCATGAGGGTAAGGAGCTGGTCCTTGAGCTCGTCGGCAAGGGTGGTTGACGTCGATCTCACCTGGCTTCAGTGGGGGAAGCGACGCAGCACGGCACCCGGCAGGCGCGGCGAGCGCGGTCGGTGGCCTCCCGTTGTTGTGCCTGGCCAAGGTCGATCTTCAAGCTCAGGACTGGAGTTTCGTAGCGATGGCGTCAGTGGTTGAGGCGGTCGCTGTCCGCAGCAGGTCCGCATGCATAGGATCAGCGGCGGGAGGTCGCCAGCATGCTGCCGGGGTGGCTGGGATGCGATGGTGGCCGGCCGTCTGCTCCGCTATAATCTTTGGGACCTGTGTGGCCAGGGCCTCGCCGGCGGTGTGGGCGCGCTGATGCCCCTTCAAGGTTCTTCATGAGCACGTACGCCGCACTTGCCCTCCACCTGGTAAACTTAGCTATTTAGCTAGGCGAGGGACAAGTGCAGCGTGCGTCTCAGATGCCAGCTTCGCCGCGGTGTGTGCAGCGCCATTCAAACTGAGGTTCATGGAGCTTGTGGACGACCTTGGCCGGTTTCCACATTGGAGACCCGGCCGGGCCTCCACCGTCTTGAGCGTCGTCTTCAGCGCGGTCAGCTTCTCGGCCAGCAGCCAGGTCACGTGCTCCTCCAGCACTGCTCGGATGGCATCCTTGCGGCTCGGAGGGAGCCGATGTGGCTGCCGGCTGCGCCTGCAGGCCGGGCCATATGGGGTGCGGAGCTTAGCGGTGAGGGCGTCTTCAGTGCAAGAGCTGGAAGTAGCTGCACATAATAGCGAGGCGATGGGTGCTCTCTGGCCGGGGCCGCCGGGCGAGGAAACTCTCCAGGTACTCGTTGGGGATGGGCCCGGGCGCCCACCGGGCCGGCGGGCCCAAGCTAGGAGCTTGCGTTCCTGTGCTATAAGAACTGGACTATTTCGGCGCATTCAATTCCTTCATCAGGGCCAGCCTGGCAGTGAAGGAAAGAAAAGGAGTCGTGGCTTGGGAGGAAATGGCTCCATTAATTGCTATCGTGGCAGGGTTAATCTTGGGCTCTAGCTGGCGAGGCGCTTGGCGATGGGTGTGCTGGCGATGAGTTTGCGAGCCAACTCAGCCAAGTCGGCTGGGAAAGGACGATGGCGAGTGGTACGTTGGGCTGGGAGCCGGAAAGCTCCTTTTCCAAACCTCGTTTGGCTTTTGGAGTCGCCATAGCTGCTTGTCACGTGCGTAACTTTTTCGATACTGCGTTTCAGCCGTACTGACCGATTATACTGGCGGGTGCGTCTTAAAAAGGCGCATCCAATTTGCAAGCACTTGATCTGAGTGAATTTGGGGCTTAGACGCAAAAGATCTGAGCTCCGCCCGGTCAGCCATACCTCCGTCAGCCATTTTCGTCTCCACCTGTACGTCATACGGAGTACTATGCATGCAAAATTTCTCATTATTAGAAAAATAATTAAATGAATAATTAATGTTACAAATATCGTCTGCATAGTCATGCCCCAACCCGCAAATAGTCACTGCAGGGGGATATAATCCTCATCTGAGCTGTCCTCTACTGTAACAGCAGACGAGGCGGTAGTACGTGTAGCGGCTATATCCTCAGGGGCAATAACCTCCACCTGAGGAGTTCTACCCTGCATTCTACCATGCAAAATTTGCGATGGGCCGCGCGGGGCCTGTGGGGAGAAAACAGGAGCATGCCCCACAGGAAGGGGCTTATCGCAGACGGCAGCCCATTCTCCTTGTCTATCATGTGGACTAACAACTGCATGGTGAGACAACTATTCAGGTAGCTGGACGAATACATGGTGGTCCAACACGTCGCATGCGGTGCTCATATGATCAAGGGCTACATGTGGCTGCAGCGCATGCAACTGTCTGAGAAGAATTAAGGCGTGCGCATGCAGACCGAGTAGTTCGTGTGCATGGCTCTCTGTGTTCTAGAAAGATCTGCATGCATGGAGGGATCCATCGAGGACGTACATATGCATTCATGACAATGAGGCTCGATCTGGGAGGGCTAGGGGCCTTTATACTCTCCCAAACCGGCGCCTCGTATTTCGGACGAGATTAGGCAGCGTAGGATAGCATTTGTAGGACACCTTGCTCGCACCACCCAGGTCGACACGGCCCTTGGCCTGGCCGGCCCCCAGCGGCTTGGCCAGCCAGGGCGACACATTCTGACCTGGCCTGGCCCCGAGGGCATTCCCAAAAGGGTCGGGAAACCTGTCACGAACTACATCCAGATGTTGCTGGACGACCTAGTGGTCCCAGCCCAGTTTGAGCACCGCATCCACTCTCTCTCCCGTCTTTTGACTGCCATGCAGGACAAGACGCGGTGGAAGAAGATTGTCAAGGCGCACACGCCCGACCCTGTGGGCAAGCCCCCTCCCCCCAAGCGGAGGAGGCGTTTTGATGAGCAGTGTAGTTAGGATTTTCTAGATAGCTTAGAGTTAGGATAGTTCGATCACGCGGGTGACGCGGCTCCCTCCACCCCATCCATCATGGAATCTGTGCTACATGATCTCCCCACGGAGGCATGTTATAATTTAATTTAATTTAATTTAAACCGGCGCCGGTCTGAATTAATTAGTTCCAAGTATCTGTGGCCATCACGGCGCCGGTAAGCCTTGACCGCTGGTTGGCCCACAATGTTTCCTTGACCGGTGGGGCTCGCGCCCCCCCCCCGCCGCTGCACCCCGAGACGGCCGCCCGCCTCGGGGTCGCCGGACCCCCGCCGCCACCGGCGCCCCCCTCCTCGGCAGCGGACTACCAAGTCCCCGCCTTGCAGGAGGGCCGCCTTGCCACTGACGACGTTGTCCCCCCCTTCACTTTGGAGGAATTGGACGGCGCCCTTGCTCGCCTGCGGTACGATGCAGCGGTCGGTGCCGACCACCTTTCTGCTGAGCTGCTGAAGACCCCTGATCTGGCGGTTAGGGATCTTCTGCTGGCGTTCTGCAACCGTGTCCTGCTCTCTGACGAGCCTCCGCCTGCTGAGTGGCAGACGGCCATCCGCGTCATGCTGTACAAGAAGGGCTCTGCTGCTGACCCCGGCAACTACCGGGGTGTCTGCCTCCAGAGCGCCGCGCTGAAGGTCTTCATGCGCATGATGCTGCACAGGCTCCGCGCCGCGCTGGTCGACCCACACCTGGGTGAGTCTCAGATGGGTTTCCGTAGTGGTCGTAACACTGTCATGGCTGTGTTTGTCGCGCGCCGGTTGATGGAGGAGGTGCGTCGACTTCCCCCTGACAGTTTGCCGCTGGTCTTCATTTTTGTTGACTATATCAAGGCCTTTGACACGGTTCTCTGGGAGGCTCTTTGGGCCATCCTAGCTCTGGATCGGGTACCACCTGCGTTTATTGCTGCCATTCGCCGACTGTATGAGGGCTCACAGGCAGTAGTGCGGACTGCGGAGGGCACCACTCCACCATTCCCCCTTCACCACGGGGTGTGGCAAGGTTGTGTCCTGTCCCCATACCTGTTCATTATTGTCGTGGATCACGTCATGCGCCGGGCACGTGCGCGCTTTACTGCTCTTAAGGGGTTCGAGCCAGGCTTGGACATCCTTAACGTGAAAGAGCACGGCGGGGTTAGACCGGGGTACCGCCTTGCCGACCTGATTTATGCGGATGATACCACCCTCATCGAGCGCCCCGAGCACATTCAGACCTGGCTGGACTGCCTGGGCCTGGAGGCGCGGGCGGTGGGGTTGGAGATTAGTGTCAAGACTGAGGCGATGGTGATAGGGGCCTCCAGTAAACCACCGCTGCCGCGCCTGCTCGACGGGACGGAGGTCCCGTTCCGCGACCGCTTCAAGCTGTTGGGGAGCTGGCTTCCTGACACCGACGACGATGTGGACACCCGCATCGCCCTCGCCTGGGCCAAGCTCCGTTCGCTCACACCTTACTGGCGCTCGAAGGGCCTGGACGGGCACCGCAAACGCGTGCTCTTCAAGGTCCTCGTCCTCACGGTGCTCACGTATGGCGCCGAGGCGTGGACCCTCCCACCCAAACTGGCAGCTCGGCTCGACGGCACAGTTTACAGGATGCTCCGGCAGGTCCTTAACGTAGGTTTTTCCGAGCGTCCGTCATCAGAGTCTTTGTATCATGGCATGCCTCGTGTTTCGGACGAGATTAGGCAGCGTAGGATAGCATTTGTAGGACACCTTGCCCGCACCAGCCAGGTCGACACCATGCACCCTTGCATGGTCTGGCCGGCCCCCAGCGGCTTGGACAGCCAGGGCGGCATATTCTGACCTGGCCTGGCCCCGCGGACATTCCCAAAAGGGTAGGGAAACCTGTCACCAACTACGTTCAGATGTTGCTGGACGACCTAGTGGTCCCAGCCCAGTTTGAGCACCGCATACACTCTCTCTCCCGTCTTTGGACTGTCATGCAGGACAAGACGCGGTGGAAGAAGATTGTCAAGGCGCACACGCCCGACCCTGTGGGCAAGCCACCTCCCCCCAAGCGGAGGAGGCGTTTTGATGAGTAGTGTAGTTAGGATTTTCTAGATAGCCTAGCGTTAGTATAGTTCGATTACGCGGCTTCCTCCACCCCATCCATCATGGAATATGTGCTACATGACCTCCCCACGGAGGCATGTTATAATTTAATTTAATTTAATTTTAATCTGTGGCCATGCAATAAACCGTGGGGCAGCCCTACTGCACTAGCTGCTATGTACACTTTTGCTATGTCGGAGCTTTGTTGCACCCACAGGGGATGCCGAATCTTTTCAACGGGGCCGATTGTGTGCATGCACCCTGTGGCATGCCTGTACGTCCGGCATGAGGGAAGGGGGGGGGGGCGGTGCCCCTGCCCGCTGTTCACACTAGCTTAGGGCCGGATTAAATTATAAAGCACTCTGGTGCTCCGTGACTCCCCAACGGGAGCACGTGTCTAAATAATTAATAGTGCATGGCAATCTACTGCATCCATGCAAGTACCTACCGTAGTGGCTAGAATCTATTTACGAATAATCTGATCAGACACTCCGCAAAGGTGAAAACCTTTGCGTTCAGTGCCAGGCCGCGGAAAACGCGGAAAACGCGATCTGCAAATGAATCCGACCTGAATCGAACTGGGGACCTCTCGCACCAATTTTGCTGACTATAGGACGGACGTCTCCGGTTACCATGGCATCGCCAACTTACACCTACAGTCATCTGCAAAAGTTCTCCTGTCCGGGGAGTGATGCAAGCCTTTCGGATTTGGTACTAGATAAATCACTTGAGATCTGTGTGTAGGAGTACTACACACGTGTCTGCACGCGAGACTTGTTCAGTCTCGCACCGTGAGACGGGCTGAACACGGCTGAATCCTTCTTTTTAGTAGAAGGGGGCGTAGCCGGTACTATCGAAATCAGCCAAGCGTATATTCTGATCAGACACTCCGCAAAGGTGAAAACCTTTGCGTTCAGTGCCAGGCCGCGGAAAACGCGGAAAACGCGATCTGCAAATGAATCCGACCTGAATCGAACTGGGGACCTCTCGCACCAATTTTGCTGACTATAGGACGGACGTCTCCGGTTACCATGGCATCGCCAACTTACACCTACAGTCATCTGCAAAAGTTCTCCTGTCCGGGGAGTGATGCAAGCCTTTCGGATTTGGTACTAGATAAATCACTTGAGATCTGTGTGTAGGAGTACTACACACGTGTCTGCACGCGAGACTTGTTCAGTCTCGCACCGTGAGACGGGCTGAACACGGCTGAATCCTTCTTTTTAGTAGAAGGGGGCGTAGCCGGTACTATGGAAATCAGCCAAGCGTATATTCTGATCAGACACTCCGCAAAGGTGAAAACCTTTGCGTTCAGTGCCAGGCCGCGGAAAACGCGGAAAACGCGATCTGCAAATGAATCCGACCTGAATCGAACTGGGGACCTCTCGCACCAATTTTGCTGACTATAGGACGGACGTCTCCGGTTACCATGGCATCGCCAACTTACACCTACAGTCATCTGCAAAAGTTCTCCTGTCCGGGGAGTGATGCAAGCCTTTCGGATTTGGTACTAGATAAATCACTTGAGATCTGTGTGTAGGAGTACTACACACGTGTCTGCACGCGAGACTTGTTCAGTCTCGCACCGTGAGACGGGCTGAACACGGCTGAATCCTTCTTTTTAGTAGAAGGGGGCGTAGCCGGTACTATGGAAATCAGCCAAGCGTATATTCTGATCAGACACTCCGCAAAGGTGAAAACCTTTGCGTTCAGTGCCAGGCCGCGGAAAACGCGGAAAACGCGATCTGCAAATGAATCCGACCTGAATCGAACTGGGGACCTCTCGCACCAATTTTGCTGACTATAGGACGGACGTCTCCGGTTACCATGGCATCGCCAACTTACACCTACAGTCATCTGCAAAAGTTCTCCTGTCCGGGGAGTGATGCAAGCCTTTCGGATTTGGTACTAGATAAATCACTTGAGATCTGTGTGTAGGAGTACTACATACGAATAATGTTTACGAATACCCCCCCGAAAATGCTTGAAATCCGGGTTCATTTTGGCCCGGAAATCATGAAACCCGGGGTGCGCTTTGGGCGCCGCGCTGGCGTTTCCAGCGTCGCGCCGCGCCGCGCAGCGTTTTGCCGCGCATCACATTTAATTTTAAATTAAATGCTTTGTCCGTCTGTTTAGGGTTTCAATGAGACAACCATACTAGGTACCTATAGGTAGCTATGCTGATCTTCCCCCCCATGACAGGCTCCCCCTTCGCTGGGCATAGCTTGAAGATCATGGGGCTGCCAGTGCCCTGGTGCACCTAGAGCAAGGGTCCTTTACATCCCCACCCTTGCAGGAAGTAGCTTAGGATGTATGATAGGCCATACGCCCCCTCTCAAGGGCTATGTGCTACATATACTCCCAACGGAGTTATGTTACAATTCAATTCAATACTAGGTACCTAGGTATCTATTAATTTATCAACTCACATTTCTCACTACAGATAGGTATGAACAAGGGCAATTACCTAAGTACGTGGCGGGGTAGCAAAGCCAATGGCCTAGTACTAGCGTTTGGCACAAACGGGGCCCAGGCCACGGAAATGTGCAAAACCGGGATGGAAAACCCTCGGAAACAGGAAATCCGGGACCAAAAACCCTCGGAAATATAATTATTCGTAAATAGATTCTGCCCACTACGGTAGTTAAATGATTTAGGATCCGAAGTGGGATTCGCAATAGTAGCTATTTACTCCCCCTTTCAAGAGAAATACTAATTTACCGTCAACAGCCTAGCAGTTGACCTTGATCAAGAAATCTGAGTTATACAAAACCCATCTCACTCGTATCACACTACCGCGCACAGTCCCTTTATTCTGTTCAGGCAATCTCTTCAAATCGGATTGATCATCTCATCTACCATGTAACCTAGCCTTCATTGTCCTTCTTTCCACTGGGGCATGGGCATGCGTGCCCAAGGCACCGCCTCGAATACGCCCCGGCTTCCCTAGGTACCTAACAACAATCCGCTCATCTCATGACATCCCAGTACATTGATCAATGCCAAGTGCTAGACATTGCGCGAGTCCAGTGCTCCCTCTTGGCCAGACATCGGCCCTCCAGTGCTGGGAATCGAAGAGGCCAGGCGGGCGGGGCCTATGAGCTGGGGCCAGCTGGGTGGGGCCCAATAATTAGAGCTTGGCTTGCCCGCTCACGCTGGCCCTGTCCCGTAGGCGTGCACCTGCTGCATGCCGATCAGCTTGTCGGTGACCGTACGCGTCTCCTGCTCCTGGCACACAAAGTTGCCCGACTGGAGTGAGGCGCTCGGGTGGCACTGGAAGAGCGCGCCCCACAGCCGCTCCATACAAAAATACGGGACCATCTCGCCCGCCACGCGCGGGTTGACGGGTTTCGCGTAAAAGTCCTGCGCAAGCACGAAAAAGTGGAAGGCGGCATGTCTATGGATAAGCCCACGGATGGCAGCAAAACTAAGCCTCAAACGTGCTGGCTGTCCTGCGGGGGATCAGCTTGCTTGGGCGTAGACTCTCAGGCAACTTGACCAGCATCCCATGCAGTAC
Source organism: Mesostigma viride (assembly GCA_009746045.1). NCBI lineage: Eukaryota > Viridiplantae > Streptophyta > Mesostigmatophyceae > Mesostigmatales > Mesostigmataceae > Mesostigma > Mesostigma viride. The sequence continues at coordinate 3,409,172 of RPFO01000246.1, forward strand.
TGCATGGGCCCACATGGGGTACATCAGGTAAGCCAAAGAAAGCAGGGCATACATTAAATGGCACTCGGATGCATCTATCAAGACGCGCCACTCGCCAAACCACCAACCTGCAAAGGGACCCTTAGCCAAAGGCCCTCTCTCAGCATCATTTGCTTTGCCGACCCAATCACTATGATATGCCCAGCTAGGGGCTTCTTACTCACCAAGGTGTGCTGCGAACCCATCTACCCACCAGGATGTGTCAAAAGGTCTTCCCTCATCATGATACGCCCGGAGGCTTCAGAACCACCAGGATGTGCTGCATTCCGGGCAAATCATGCCCACCGAGTCACCGTCATGTGCTAAAAGCTCGCCATCGTGTGCTAGCAGGTCTGCACTCACCTGGATGTGCTGGAGAATGCCCTCGTACTTGCACTTGGGCCATGCCTGGATGCGGCCGCGCCCGACCGTAAATGCCGCCTGCAGACCCACGCGCCACCGCTTGGGCGGCTCCGCGCAGAAGACGCCCTTGAACAGCGGGACGACAAAGTCAATGTCGTAGCGCTTGAAGTCCATCGCGCGGATCGCCGCCGCCTTAATGTGGTGGCCCATGCTGTAGAAGCCGACCGGGAACACCTGCACACATAGATGGGCGAAACAACATACGTCGTTAGTTGGCAAAACAACCAATGATGTTCTGCCAATTTGGCAGAATAATGTTTGGCAACACATGGTTGGGCAACAAAGCATTCGGCAACATCTTGTTTGGCAGTGCCTGGTTGACACCCATTCGTCTGGCATCACCATTAGAAGCCGACCGGGACCACCAGCAGGTGCTGGTAGGGCAGCAAGTTATTTGGCAACACGTTTGGTACGCGGCGTTGCCAGTAGTTGGGTGAGAGCCGAGTGGAAGGGCAGGCAGGAGGGGGGGTATGAGGGTGGGCAGATGGGCGTGTGTGTGGGCGGATGGGTGGGTGCGTGGGCGGGTGGCTCGGTAGGTGAGAAATCATGCAGGTAGTGCTGGGGTGGGGTGGGGTGGGGTGGGGTGGGGTGGGGTGGGGTGGGGTGGGGTGGGATGGGGTGGGGTGGGATGGGGTGGGGTGGGGGGTGGGTGGGGTGGGGTGGGGTGGGGTGGGGTGGGGTGGGTGGGGTGGGGTGGGTGGGGTGGGTGGGGTGGGGTGGGGTGGGGTGGGGTGGGTGGGGTGGGTGGGGTGGGGTGGGGTGGGTGGGGTGGGGTGGGGTGGGGTGGGGTGGGGTGGGGTGGGGGGGGTGGGGTGGGTGGGGTGGGTGGGGTGGGTGGGGTGGGGTGGGGTGGGGTGGGTGGGGTGGGGTGGGGTGGGGTGGGGTGGGGTGGGGTGGGGTGGGGTGGGGTGGGGTGGGTGGGGGGGTGGGTGGGGTGGGTGGGGTGGGTGGGGTGGGGTGGGGTGGGGTGGGGTGGGGTGGGGTGGGGTGGGGTGGGGTGGGGTGGGTGGGTGGGGTGGGGTGGGGTGGGGTGGGGTGGGTGGGGTGGGGTGGGGTGGGGGGGGGTGGGGTGGGGTGGGTGGGGTGGAACGCAGGGGTGCAGTGGCGCTGAGAGAAAATGGTAGCAGCGTTGTGCCTGCCTTAGGTTGTAGAAAGAGCTCTCTGTGGTCTGCCCCCCCGGCAGTGGGAGAAGCCTGGGTGCCCTCCCCCCTTGCGTATTACGGGTCAACGGTACCATAGCTGGCACTCTGTGAAGCAGACAAGGGATTTCGATGTTATTACCCCACCACCACCACCACCACCACCCCCCGCGCCCCCAAACGGAAAATCTTTCAGTGCGCAAGCCCAGCAGTGATCAGGATTAGAGCTAGCCGGGTTTGCCATTGTGGTACAGACCACCCTGGCAAATGTCGCGTACGGCGTTGCCGGCACGGCCCTGGCACGGCCGATACATCGATACATCAAACTTGCCACCTGAGCGAGCAACCGTTCCTTCAGTGCCCCGTGCGTTATGGCTCCTGCCCAGCTTGTATGAGCAAAGCACCGCTGGCCAAGAGACTAGATAGCAAAACATGTAGGCCTCGGCCACAAAGACAGGCAACCGCTAACGGTTCCCTCACGGTTCGCAAGTACACAGCCCACACTGAAAGGACAAAGCACACAAACGGACGAATTTCCCATCCATCACTCCCCCTTGTCCCCCAGCCTTGACCGCCCAGAACTGTCCCGGACCCAGCAATACCACTTTCACCCCAGACCCCATATGCTTGGCTAAGGTTCCCCCCAAAACAGGAGCACGTCCGAGGCTCCCCAGGAGACGCATCCTGCCTATATATTCGGTAATGGTATCTCACCAAAGGGGCGAGAGTCGCAAGACTTGGGCAAGCCCAAGGCCCAGTCGGTGCGAGTGACCCATCTGCCCTCACACATGTGGCCATGCCCCACCCACCCCCATGCGCCACCCCCATCTCCGCATTCCATCATGCCCCTCCATACGTATGCTCCCGAATAACACACCTCGGCGCGTGCCATCACGCCACCATCCAACCCCATGCGTCCAACCGTGCCTCCACCGCTATCACAGATAGGCTCCACATACATATGCCCGTCTCCATGCACATTCTCCACACCTACATGCCCACCCCCATGCGCATGCTCCACACACATGCCCACCCCCATGCGCATGCTCCACACACACATGCCCACCTGCAAGCGCGCCATGACGCCACCACCCACCTCCATGCGCTCGATCGCCGCAGCGAGGTACGTGCGGAAGGAGATGTCCACCGTCCCGTGCACAAACATGGTGAGCTTGGTCGGGTTGTCGTAGTGCTCGATGATGTGCTCCAGGAAGACCACCTCGGGCTGGGTGCCCAGCTCCGTGGGGGGGGTCGTGCGGATCTGGTGGGGTGCATGGGGGGAAGAGGGCAGATAGAGCCAGCCGTAACCGATAGGACCCATCATTTATTGCACGGGGGGAGAGGGAAGATAGGGCCAGCCGTAACCGATAGGACCCATCATTTATTGCACGGGGGGAGAGGGCAGATAGGGCCAGCCGTAACCGATAGGACCCATCATTTATTGCACGGGGGGAGAGGGCAGATAGGGCCAGCCGTAAATGCTAGGACCCATCATTTATTGCACTGGTTGACTGTACACGCGGTCCTGCTGGGAAGCCACAGAGGATTAACCGTCATCAGTAATGCTGGTGATGGAAGCGACAGGACCAATAGAACCTGCCGGAGCATGAACATAGAGCAGACCATGCACGAAAAACCCATGGGCACGGCCACTCGAGCTAGAGATGATGTCTGATCATGGCAGGGGCGGATGCAGCATGGCTCCCCTCCCTCGGTGACCCCCCTCCTCACTTCCAGCTCTGCATCCCCTCATCCCACTCCCTACCTACCTCGGCACACTCATGTCCCCACCACTTGACTGCCCCCCGACCCCCCTTGCCACCTCCGTGTCCCCCCATCGCCCCCACGGCCTATCACTGTGCGCATTCCGCCACCTTTCCTCAGTGCCTACCCTCACCCTTGTGTTCACCTCAGGGGGGCACTGTGAAAAGGTTGCGGGTTTCGCTTCTGGCACCCCTTACATCATCCGCCCCTCGTCTCCCTCCTTGCCTCCCCTCATCTCCGTGCCTTCCTCTTGTGCTTTATTCTTCAAGGATTCTGAAATTTTTACCTTTTCCTGTTTCGACTCGTCACACAGCTCACCTCGGTGCACGCCTTGAGGTGGCTGGGCACCTCCACGTGCCGGCCGCAGCGGCTGTACAGGAACACCTTGGCGTGGTCGCAGTCGAGCGTGAACAGGAAATCCACGTCCTCGTGGCAGAAGACCATGACGACCGACGTGATCGCCATCATGTAGGGCGGCTGCGTGAAGTTGGTGCTGGGCGGGCACTTGAGCATGCACTTCAACTTCTCCGCGGTCTCAGGGTCCTTGTGGGTGTGCTCGCCGATACGCGTCACCTGTATGTACAGACGCATGGGGAGCAGCGGCAGAACGGAAGAGGGGCCAGGCGGTTCCAGGAGAAATCAAGGGGAGACATTATAGGTCGTGCGGGCGGAGGGAAGAAAAGCCTACCTAATGAAGACCTAGTCTTGGACTGGCACAGAGGACAAAGTACATGAGACCATGTACGGAGTGCACGGTCATTGTAGCCATGCGCAGAACGCCTGATTTCTCCAGGCACTTATGCTTGCAGTCACCCTGTGTTTCAGCACGCCATTCGACAGGCCACAACGTGGCAATGGCAGGAGAAGGCCCATGTTTCTGTAATGCCGCTGGCGCACTGGTCGCTGTCCAGTACTCTCACTAATTGTTGTCATGCACTCCTTGCCCATTAGATTTTGCTCTTGTGCGACTCTCACCCCTTCCCCCTTGCTGTTCCCCGGCACCCACCACTTTGTTCTTGTCGTAGAAGAAGGCCTTGGTGTTGGGCTCCCGGTAGCGGTTGCGCAGGATCTCCTTTTCGTGGTGCGACTTGGGCAGCTGCGCAGGGAACTTGGCTGGGGAGATGCGGCCGGCCGCAAGCACCACAACGGTAGTAATTATAGTAAAGTGATAGTACATTAGTAACAACATTAATACTCACTAGCGATACAAAAATGTGATGATGTTGTGAGATGTGGTGACGTGATGGGATGTAGTGAGACGCCCGTGTGCGCACGCAGGTGCCAGAGGCACACAGGTGTGCACACGATAGCGTCACGACGCTCACGACGAGGGACATCCGGCATCATACCCCAGGGGGCATATGACAGACACAGTCGCAGAGCATGGCTAGGCCTCTCCCCAAACAGCACCACGTCTTTCTAGTCGGTCCAGCGGGATGGTTACCGAATCAAATAGCTACTGAGAATTGCAAACACGAGCTAGCGAGCACGCTGGAGCTGGGGATGGTCTCTATTGGAGGTACATGGAGGGACGTTGGATGCCAAAACACGGGCATAACTGATACATCCAACCATGAACTGCTAGCGCATTCACATGGCAGGATACGAGACTTGTAAAACAGCAACGTCCCAGAAGTGGCATAGTAGACTAATTTACGTTCAATGCAGGATACGCCATAGCAAGGAAAGAAAAGGAAGCAAGGGGAGTTACGACGGTGAAGCTTCGCCCCGTTATGCACGAGCGAAATAAAGACAACGAAATGGTTATGCCATTCAAATGTATGGGGCAGTGTAATCTGTGGTAACATGCCGGTTAAGGGAAAAAGAAATCGGCCTAGAGGAAGCGCTCGCCTTTACTAATCATTTTGGGTTGCGAGCCCAAAACGCTACTATTGCAGAAGCTTAAGGACGGGCAAAAAACGGATTACACGAGCTGCAAAGGCCACCAAGAAAGCTCGCACATTGATCGTCTAGCTTACAATCGTTTTCTTCAACTCCACAACTTATTACATAACCGGTAAGCCACCCAGGTCGAATACCGCAGGTGCGAGAAATGCGGAACACCACGCTTACCTTGGACATTGTTGACATGATGGCATAGTGTCAGGAGCAGCATCATGCCAATAATACATGCTCTTCTGGTCATGGCTGCTCCTGAGTGTTTGCCGCACGTGTCGACGGGCTGTACATAAACCATGGTCACCTATAGCCGCGCCCGAAAAAATGCTACGTCATTTACTTGACTGTACATGCAGCTTCTAGCATGTCTGGTAGTCTTGACGCTTAGAAAAAGCTAACCAGAGCCGCGTAAGGCCGGTAGACAAGCTACCAAAAATGAAGCCGAAGCACTCTGGCGTAATGACTCGCCAACCCGGCAGCCATAACTATGTGGCAAGCAACGTACGTACGTGCTGCAGCCTGGCACTTCGTGCAAGCCAGGCCACGCCCGGGAGCCAGTAACGTGCACCCTGCAGCTAGTGCCGTGCTTCGAGCTCGTGCCATGTCAGCTGGCGCATCATGACCGTATTGTATTTGATGTTGCGGTTGCTGCGACTTGGTATCCAGCGACTTGGATCTCATTCGTGGTTGTACGGACGTGGTGTCTGCCTTTTTGTTGGGGCAGCTGATTGAGCTGAATGCACGTATTGCCTCAAGGTTGTGTGCGCCCTGGGCCATCTGCTACTTGCCACGTGGCAGTCACGCGTCGGCTAGGTAATATTGATCGCCTTCTTCCGTTCTAGATTGGGACCGTGTGTGCTCTGGTGTGTTAGCATATTGCGGGCATGCTCTCTTCGCCGCTTTAGTTTCTAATATCAAATGCCTAGACTGCGAGCGTTTCAGACAAGGCACGCTTTCATACGAATTGTGAAAATTGCGAACTAGCCATACATATAAGGCTGACGACAAGCTAAGTTCCCTGCAGGAACATCCGATACTTGCAAAGTTACGGCGCAAGTTGGATGGTAGTATATTTCTACAAAACACATGCCGACGTTGGGAATAATGCCAGCCATCTGAGATCAAAACTAAGGCATTTCGGAGGAACCGAAAATCATGCTGGCAGTGGAAGCTCGAACACCGCAATCGAAGACAGCACTGCATGGCAGAATAGCCTTTATAGTTAACCCTCAAGGTGCGTTTGCCAGGAACCCTTCAAGTTGACGTTGGCAAATGTGGCAATGCACGAACTTACGCAATACTCGCGGGCAAGCTGCAGTCACGCCATGGAATGTTACCATCGTCCCGAGCGTTAACCTGCATAAGTTTCTATAGTGGTCTACATGGCGACGACAAACATACAGGAAATTTACGGTTGACATTAAGGTCCTTCCTTTGCTCTTGCATTCCCTGGCCTGCAGGACGAAATGGGAGGACGGGAAAAGAGTGGAAAAAGATATTACCCAAGCTGCACGAAGCACTGGGGGAACACAGGGTACGGTCGTGTGCGCAAACATATCCGCAAATGCTGTGCGATGTCAGCAATGCGCCATGCCTCTGCCATGCACCTATCTAATACCTCAACCATAACGACTCTGCGATGGGCACAAAAGAACAGGCACCCGCTTATGATACCTCCGGGCCTGCAGTCTTAAAAGACCAGGACGGTCTATCAAAGCGCCTCAGATCTGCTTTATGCTCACACATGCATTGTTGCTCTTCTGTCCTGAAGTTTTCTGTACCATGAAGATGGACACAAGTGCGCAGCCACCCTGACACAGCCATTGGCTTGCTGCACGGGATGGTTGGAGTGGGCGCAGTTGCGTTAGATCATAGGTCTACGTATTAGAAGCACTCTTGGATAGACCTAAGGATCGAGACTGATTAATTTGCCTCGGGAGGGCCGTTCCCTTGAGGTCCGCGTCCTGCGCAACAGGAGAGTGGTGCCAATGCACGCACTGACGTTTGTACCTTCAAGTCTGTTTGTGGGTGTGGTGATCCTATTTATAACCTTGAACCAGCAAAGCTGTTGACGTTTATGGGTAGGCTTCCTTGTAAGGGTACACAGTCAATGCCTCACTAAATTTTCGGTTACAAAAGGGTGCAATGCCACGTTTGGTAACAAGCACACTTTCATTAACGTGACTCTTCTTGCTTGATGATGTGCATGTAGTAGTATGCTCAAAATATCCACACTCAGAAGAATATACTACTAATTAATTTCTCACGACACTGACGTGCTTGCTGGCGTAGATCATCAGCAAGCAGTACGACCATATGAATGCCCTTATCTGCGGGTCAACGGTTACTTAAAGGCAACCGGACTTTTCCAGGCAGACATTTCTCTTCCATATTTCCTACTTGTCATCATGCAGGTTCCTCTGCAAGCTCAGTGCCATCCTGCCACATGTACACCAGCTTCCAAAGTTGCGTGGCCATTCCTAGTTGTCTCTGTGTGCACCTGCATGCGCGCCCGTGTCTGTGACAAGGACCTGGTGAACCACCGCACCCGCCCTTCGGCCCTCCTTGCCCACAAGCTCGGGGCAGACCGGGGCCCTTGTGCATCACGCGTGAGGTCAAGTATTTTTGTTACGCTCATCGATGCGTGGTCGGGGCCCTTGTGCATCACGCGTGAGGTCAAGTATTTTTGTCACGCTCATCAATGCGTGGTCGGGGCCCTTGTGCATCGCGCGTGAGGTCAAGTATTTTTGTTACGCTCATCGATGCGTGGTCGGGGCCCTTGTGCATCACGCGTGAGGTCAAGTATTTTTGTCACGCTCATCGATGCGTGGTCGGGGCCCTTGTGCATCGCGCGTGAGGTCAAGTATTTTTGTTACGCTCATCGATGCGTGGTCGGGGCCCTTGTGCATCGCGCGTGAGGTCAAGTATTTTTGTTACGCTCATCGATGCGTGGTCGGGGCCCCACGCTTCCGTATGCTGGCCGCTTGCCTTTCAACGTGCATGCTGGCCTCGCACATTTTTATGCACGTGCTGGCCCCTTGCCATCTCAAATAGATACCGGCCTCTCCTCTCATGATTCTTTATGCTGGCGCTACGCAGGTCGCGACGATGGTGACGGAAGCCCCGCGGCATGCAGAGGAGTTGACACGCCAGGTGGGCGCAGGGTAGTCACGTGTGAAGGCCATGACGGCGGTTGTTTACGATCTGTCAAAGGGGTGGTCTCCCCTTGCCACCGAGCCACCTTCTCCCCTTGTTTCTACGGAGCCACCTTCTCCCCTTGGTTCCACGGAGCCACCTTCTCCCCTTGGTTCCACGGAGCCACCTTCTCCCCTTGGTGCCACCGAGCCACCTTCTCCCCTTGGTTCCACGGAGCCGCCTTCTCCCCTTGGTTCCACGGAGCCACCTTCTCCCCTTGGTTCTACGGAGCCACCTTCTCCCCTTGGTGCCACCGAGCCACCTTCTCCCCTTGGTTCCACGGAGCCGCCTTCTCCCCTTGGTTCCACGGAGCCACCTTCTCCCCTTGGTGCCACCGAGCCACCTTCTCCCCTTGGTTCCACGGAGCCGCCTTCTCCCCTTGGTTCCACGGAGCCACCTTCTCCCCTTGGTTCCACGGAGCCACCTTCTCCCCTTGGTGCCACCGAGCCACCTTCTCCCCTTGGTTCCACGGAGCCACCTTCTCCCCTTGTTCCACGGAGCCACCTTCTCCCCTTGGTTCCACGGAGCCACCTTCTCCCCTTGGTTCCACCGAGCCACCTTCTCCCCTTGGTTCCACGGAGCCACCTTCTCCCCTTGGTTCCACGGAGCCACCTTCTCCCCTTGGTTCCACGGAGCCACCTTCTCCCCTTGGTTCCACGGAGCCACCTTCTCCCCTTGGTTCCACGGAGCCACCTTCTCCCCTTGGTTCCACGGAGCCACCTTCTCCCCTTGGCTCCACGGAGCCACCTTCTCCCCTTGGTTCCACGGAGCCACCTTCTCCCCTTGGTTCCACGGAGCCACCTTCTCCCCTTGGTTCCACGGAGCCACCTTCTCCCCTTGGTTCCACGGAGCATAACGGCGAGATTCTGGGCCTTCTTTCCGCATGATTACACCTCCGGTGCTGTTACCGCCACTGCCTTTCCAGGCTTCTCAACAGATAGTATGTAAGCTAGAGGGCCCTTCTCATTCCTTCCCGACCACCCTGCCTGCCCCATCACCACCCTGTCCGCCTTTCTGAATCCACGGCATGGCTATGTCGGCATTGAATTACTTTAAATTGAATTGGAACATATCTCCGTTAGGAGTACATGTACCACACATCCCTGAGAAGGGGCATATGGCTTTTAATACATTCTGGGCTACTTCCTGCAAGGATAGGGTGTAATCTACACCTGCTGCTTGTGGGTGCACAAGGTGCACCTGCACCACCATGATGTATCACGCCTAAAAGGCCTGGCATGGGGTGGAAGATGATTGTCGGCATTGGTTGGCTCTAAGTCTGGACTTAGTCGCCCTGGTCATTTTTCAGTTGGGAGGGCGGGTCATGGGCACGATGCACCTTGAGGGCCCTCACATGCATCACGCAGAAGGCGGATCTTCTTCCCCACTGTGAGTATGCGGCCCGCCTCTGCGGCTCTCTCTGTAGTCACGTCGTGGTTGTTTATGGAATCGTGCCGAAAGTCCAGCACCGTGTTCTCAAGTCTGTGTTGCGCAGCTGCAACCCTTTGTTCTGCTCTCCCTCCCCCTCCCCGCCTTCCCACCCGCCCCTTGGTGCCCGCCCAGGCACTTCTCTCGAATAAGCCTCTCCTAACTACCTGTGGCCTGCCCACTTGCAGCAGCAAGAGAGGCTTTGCGCGCCCTCCTTCCCGTTATGTATCGGGGTTAAGTTCCTTTACGGGTTCTCACGTGACGCAGTCTCGTGCTTTTGTTCTAAATCTACCTGGCCATTAAAGCTTTTCGCCTGTCCCTCTTTCTCGTTCATTCCCCTGTTGGGCCCCCATCTCACCATCCTTGTATTTCTTGGCTTGTATTTCTTGGCTTGTATTTCTTGGCTTCTATTTCTTGGCTTCATGGCCACCCGTGCTTTGTTTCTGCAGGCCGTCACGGGCGGTGCGGAGGCGGTCGTGGCGGTGGGCGGCGATGGCACCATTCACGAGGTATGGTGACGACCGCGTGCGGGCAACTCGCAACGGCTCTGTGTTGGGTGCCACCTGCTCTGTGTTGTGATGTCAAGGGTCCCTGCAGTATGTCTGATGACATGCACCCCGTAGTGCATAGTAACTGATGTTGGTGCAGTATGTCATGGCCCCAATAGCTCGTACTACCATGTGTTTGTGACATGGAGCCAGTGGCATGGATGCCGGTTGCAGATGCCGGTATTTCTTAAGCCGCCATGACCTGTTTGTGATTTGTTTGGGCATATGACTCTCCATGGCAGCTCATAGGCTGCACGTTTTTTACTCACTAACCATGAATGAATGCGGCATGTGCTGGCGCACCGTCATCTGGGCGTGTGTCATGGCACTGCAGGTCGTTAACGGGTTTTTTGACAAGAGCAGCCCCACACCGCGGCTGCTGCAGGGCGTGTCCACAGCAGGTGGTGCCAAGGCCACCGCTCTGGGGGTATGTGTTGTATTTAAGCTGATGGGGTATGTGTGATATCAAAACGGATCGAAAACTAACAGATTACATGCAGATAAGACTCGGACATCTGCGGGACATCAAGCCATTTGGACTCCTGAAGAACTGGGTGCAAGTTGGACTCCTGAAGAACTGGGTGCAAGCGTATTGCTGCATACCAAAGCAGGTCGTGCAAACACACCTCTGCGAATCATCTACTTGCTCTCTGCGAATCACCTATGCGAATCATCTACTTGCTTTGCCCAGGGTGGGGGAAGGGGTACAGTGTGTGGGAGAGGGGGGGTTTGTTGGTGGCCTGAAGCGTCTGCCGTCATGTGCGCGTGCAATGTGTGTGCATGGCCCCTCTTGCTTGCAGGTGCTGCCATGTGGCACAGGCTCCGACTACATCCGCACCTTTGGGTGGTACGTGTGCCCGCGTGCTGGCATACGCCCAAGGCACGCCTGCAGGCCTCGCCTCGGGACATTACCAGCATGCTTGGTGGTCTTCTGGGGATGATAGAACGCTTAGGGACAACAAAAGCATTGGGCTCTGTAAGGCCACTAATGGTAACTCTTCTGGGGATGTGGTTGACACAGGACACTCCTATGGATTTTGCAGGCACAACGTGGTGGGGTTGCTGGGAACGTCAGAGGTGTGGGATGTGGTGGGCTGGATTTGCAGCCGTGGATCTCTGCCTATAACCACACGAGTAGATGCCCATGTACTGCATGCATGCATGGGGTGTTCATTCACTGGGTCTGGTGGCCGCACATGGTAAGCAAGGGCATCTCCATCTTGTTTGAGTCGTGGATGAGCCCTTCTACTATTTTGCGTCGAGTCCTATCGGCATGACGTGGCAATCCTCTTTGATGTGGGGGTGACTTTGCCTGTGTGGTGGGCTCCCACCAATATGGCATGCCCACACTTCGTGCCATGCCCTAATTTTGTGCTACAGAGGACAGCCACGCATTCTCTCGCAGGGTCATATCCTATTTCCGTCACCGGTGGGTCGGTGCGTTTTGTGCCGATCCTGATGTACCACACGCCAAAAGCTTGATGGCCGCAACCCACTCCCTTAGTCCACCTTCTGCTGCCTGATAATGACACCTCCTAGCGACGGCCCATTTGAGTTGGTTTACCTTTGAGTTCTGGCTGTCACTTTTCTTTCCGCAGAGTGTACGGGCTGAGCTGCTGTTGAGGGCGCTTCCTCATGCCCTTTTGCGGGCAGGCTGGCATGGCATCAATCAGGTTCACTCATTTTTCTGATGGCGGTACTTGCTACCTTAACCTGGTGGCACTTGCTACCCGTGCCCTGCAGGAATAACGACGTAGACGCCGCCATACTGCGCATCGCCAAAGGCAAGTAATCGACCGGGTGCCGGTGCTGCCCTTGCCCCCCTTGCCCCTCTCTCTTCTCTCTCTCTCTCTCTCTCTCTCTCTCTCTCTCTCTCTCTCTCTCTCTCTCTCTCTCTCTCTCTCTCTCTCTCTCTCTCTCTCTCTCTCTCTCTCTCTCTCTCTCTCTCTCTCTCTCTCTCTCTCTCTCTCTCTCTCTCTCTCTCTCTCTCTCTCTCTCCCCCCCCCCCCCCCCCCCCCCCCTCCCCCCCCTCTCGCCCCCTCTCGCCCCCTCTCGCCCCTCTCGCCCCTCTCGGCCCCTCTCGCCCCTCTCGCCCCCTCTCGCCCCCTCTCGCCCCCTCTCGCCCCCTCTCGCCCCCTCTCGCCCCTCTCGCCCCCTCTCGCCCCCTCTCCTCTCTCTGTCTCTCTCTGTGTGTATGTGCATCTCCCCCCCCTCCTCCCCTACCCTTCTCTCCCTCACACACATGACCTCGCCATGTCTATCCCTCTCGCGTCATTTTGCCTTCTCGAGCTCCCCCTGTCTCCCCCCCCCCCCCCCCTCATCCCCTCCGGTTTCGTCACCAGATCCCGTGCAGCTGCTTGTTGTCATGGCACATCTTAAATGCATGCACCCTTGCTTTCTGTCTCATGTCAGGCTGCTCGCTGTTCCTGTCACCGGAATACCTCCAGCACCCTTTACCAACATCGACGATCAGCCATGCGGAAATCCTGGGCACGGGGCGTTGTGTTTGATTGTTGTGTTTGCCAGCTCATGTGTTGCACGAAGTACTTGAGCTTTACTCGGTCGGTGTACTAGCTGCATGGTTTTCCCAACGGGCAGGAAAACCCTGCGAGGGCTGCATCTCGCTACGTACCCTGGCAGCTGGCACGGTCCCTCGCACGTCTGTCATCGGCAGTGTAGAACACCTAGCTGTTCTGAAATGGGACCTGGTTCAGACACAGGAACTGAATAATGCTCTCTTGAACATGGGGCTTGCTTTAGACACAGCACCTGCTTCAAAATGCGGGACCGGTTGTAAAACTTGTGCCTGACCTGGACACAGAGTTTGCTTGGAACACAGGACCTGCAGTATTGCGTTGCGGGACCTGCAGAAGACATTGGACCTGCTTCATGCCTGGGGCCTGCTGTACACTAGGCGCCTGATCGGAATCTGCTGCGGACATTGGATGCCCACTCCTTGCATCTCTTTATTCCATCGCTCACGTGCCCACCGCAGGAAACCGACGGAAAGTGGACGTTGGGTTTTTGACGGCAACAGCGCCAGACGATACCCAGGGGCTGGGCATGCGACAGCGGCGCTACTTTGCAAACATCGCCAGCGCCGGCCTGTGCGTAAGATCCTGCGTGGCTAGTATCCTCTCACATGGCCCCTTTCACCCAGAGAAAGTGGGTGGGTGCCTGGGAAGCTGTGTCTGGACTTATTCTCAGGTATCAACTTCCACCTGCCTTTCTGGAAGGCCTTGCTATGCTGCCGTGGTATAGTGTTTCCGCCTGACTGCTACACAGTTATGCGACGCTGTCTTGCTATATACTGCCTTGTGTGCTGCCTACCACCCTTTGATCACTCCAGTCTCAGCATGTCTTCATTGCCCGGCACACCTGGGCGCGTGGCTATTACAGCTCCTCTCTAGGTACCCTGTGTTTACCGGCTCCTATCGAGCTGTGTATCCCGGCCCTTGACTTGGGTAATCACTAATCACCGATGTAGTCACTAATCACCGATGCACCCCGTAGTATGCTCCGAGCGGCGTCATCGTCCACTCCTCTCTTGGGGGCGATCACGATCTGTTCGTTGCTTGGCAATGATGGGCAACAACCATCACCCTCTACGCACTTGGCAATGACAATAAACCCTTGATGGTGTGGTGATAATCCTTCCCCCCTGCTCGCCACATGGGCAAGGGCCATGATCCACTTGTTGCAAGAATCATTACTCTTTGCTCGGCAACAACCATCCTTCCCTCCTCGCTTGGCAAGGAACCTGACACCTTGACTGTTTCTTGTGTGCCATTTGTTGTCCTCCCCCTGTACCTTTGGCATGCTACCCCCAACCATCCACACGATTCCAACCATTCGCGCGACTGGAACAACACAAACAAACTACTCACACAACAATTCACACAACCAATTCACACAACCAATTCACACAACCAATTCACACAACCAATTCACACAACCACCACACACAACCACCACACACAACCACCACACACAACCAATTCACTCAACCAATTCACGCAACCGACACACACAACTATATACAACTCACTCACACAACCAATTCACACAACCAACACGCAAAACCAATTAACAAAACCACTTTGAACCCCAGGTCGGCAGAGACTGCAATGCACGTGGAGTCGGTCAAGTTCCTGGGCGCCAAGCTCGCCTACGTGGCCGCCACCGTGATCGGTTTCCTGCGTTACCGGCCACCCACGTGCAGGATGCAGGTGGGCCGCCACATGCCATGCTGCTGGTGTTCCATCGCTCCCCGTCACACATCCAGGCAGGATGAGGCACATATGAAGGCCGAGGGAAGGATTGCAACTGCAAGTGCAAGTGCATAGAACGGTCAGCCCTTCGTGATCCATGAATGTCCCATGTCATGGCTATCACGTGACTCACTCTACCGAACATTGTCTTTATCACGTAGAGAGAGAGAGAGAGAGAGAGAGAGAGAGAGAGAGAGAGAGAGAGAGAGAGAGAGAGAGAGAGAGAGAGAGAGAGAGGGAGGGAGGGAGGGAGGGAGGGAGGGAGGGAGGGAGGGAGGGAGGGAGGAGGAGGGAGGGAGGGAGGGAGGAGGGAGGGAGGGAGGGAGGGAGGAGGGAGGGAGGGAGGGAGGGAGGGAGGGAGGGAGGGAGGAGGGAGGGAGGGAGGGAGGGAGGGAGGGAGGGAGGGAGGGAGGGAGGGAGGGAGGGAGGGAGGGAGGAGGGAGGGAGGGAGGGAGGGAGGGAGGGAGGGAGGGAGGGAGGGAGGGAGGGAGGGAGGGAGGAGGAGGGAGGGAGGGAGGGAGGGAGGGAGGGAGGGAGGGAGGGAGGGAGGGAGGGAGGGAGGGAGGGAGGAGGGAGAGGGAGGGAGGGAGGGAGGGAGGGAGGGAGGGAGGGAGGGAGGGAGGGAGGGAGGGAGGGAGGGAGGAGGGAGGGAGGGAGGGAGGGAGGGAGGGAGGAGGGAGGGAGGAGGGAGGGAGGGAGGGAGGGAGGGAGGGAGGAGGAGGAGGGAGGAGGGAGGGAGGGAGGGAGGGAGGAGGGAGGAGGGAGGGAGGAGGGAGGGAGGGAGGGAGGGAGGAGGGAGGGAGGGAGGGAGGGAGGGAGGGAGGGAGGGAGGGAGGGAGGAGGGAGGGAGGGAGGAGGGGAGGGAGGGAGGGAGGGAGGGAGGGAGGGAGGGAGGGAGGGAGGGAGGAGGGAGGAGGGAGGGAGGGAGGGAGGGAGGGAGGGAGGGAGGAGGGAGGGAGGGAGGGAGGGAGGGAGGGAGGGAGGGAGGGAGGGAGGAGGGAGGGAGGGAGGGAGGGAGGGAGGGAGGAGGGAGGGAGGGAGGGAGGGAGGGAGGGAGGGAGGGAGGGAGGGAGGGAGGGAGGGAGGGAGGGAGGAGGGAGGGAGGGAGGGAGGGAGGGAGGGAGGGAGGGAGGGAGGGAGGGAGGGAGGGAGGAGGAGGGAGGAGGAGGGAGGGAGGGAGGGAGGGAGGAGGAGGGAGGGAGGGAGGGAGGGAGGGAGGGAGGGAGGGAGGGAGGGAGGGAGGGAGGGAGGGAGGGAGGAGGGAGGGAGGGAGGGAGGGAGGGAGGGAGGGAGGGAGAGGGAGGGAGGGAGGGAGGGAGGGAGGAGGGAGGGAGGGAGGGAGGGAGGAGGGAGGGAGGGAGGAGGGAGGGAGGGAGGGAGGAGGGAGGGAGGAGAGGAGGGAGGGAGGGAGGGAGGGAGGGAGGGAGGGAGGAGGGAGGGAGGGAGGAGGGAGGGAGGGAGGGAGGGAGGGAGGGAGGAGGGAGGGAGGGAGGGAGGGAGGGAGGGAGGGAGGGAGGGAGGGAGGGAGGGAGGGAGGGAGGGAGGGAGGGAGGGAGGGAGGAGGGAGGGAGGGAGGGAGGGAGGGAGGAGGGAGGGAGGGAGGGAGGGAGGGAGGGAGGGAGGGAGGGAGGGAGGGAGGGAGGAGGGAGGGAGGGAGGGAGGAGGGAGGGAGGGAGGGAGGGAGGAGGGAGGGAGGGAGGAGGGAGGGAGGGAGGGAGGGAGGGAGGGAGGGAGGGAGGGAGGGAGGGAGGGAGGAGAGAGAGAGAGAGAGAGAGAGAGAGAGAGAGAGAGAGAGAGAGAGAGAGAGAGAGAGAGAGAGAGAGAGAGAGAAAGAGAGAGAGAGAGAGCTCCAGTAGATTGTGCTCGCTGACACCGCTCTCTCTGTGGCTCGCACACACACCCTGCCTCCTGTCGCTTGCTTCCCTGCCACGCGTCAATCATTTTCCCTGCCCCACGTCGCCGCGCACACATGACCGCGCGCGCCACCTGACAGATCCATGGTCAGGAGCCGGTGCGGCTCGGGCGCATGACGGCGGTGGTGGTGGGAAACGGGCAGTACTTTGGCGGGGGGATGAAGATCGCGCCGACCGCGTCCCCCTTTAATGGCCAGTTGGATGTAAGCGGTTGTTGGCGTGTGGGGAGGAGGGGAGAGGGGGGGGGGGGCATCGGTTTTCCAGTGCTCTCCTGAGCACCTGCGTCTTCTCATTCTCTCTTGTTCACTCACCCACCCCCGTGCCTTTCTATCCACGGGCGGAGACGCGCAGGATCAGACAACCCCACAGAGGCGCCTGTTTTGCGCCTTCAGGTGCCGCGCATCCCGCCGTGTGCTCGCGGGTCTCCTTGTCATGTCCGTGTCGGCACGTTGATTATACCTATTGCATCCACTGCATCCGTATCTGTCTCCACGTGTTTGTACACGGAATGTGTGGCCTATTGCTTGTACGCCTCGGCTCACACTCGGCACCATGGCGTGATCGAGGCGGCGCCGAAAATAGGTGCTCCCACATGCTGTGAGCCTCCACCCCACCTGTCGCATCCATGATGTGCAGAACACACCCTTGAGGCGTTGCCACCCGCCTCGAATACCTTAGCATGAATGTCTGGTTTTGCCGTCCCAGGGCCGTGTGTGTGATACTAGTGCCGCGTTGCCCATGACTACGTGCTTGACCCTGGTCTGTCGTGGTTTTTGCGTCTGGTCGGATCGTGCTGCGTCCCAGTTTCGTGCATGTCCCTGTTTTTTCCCGCACGGACCCGCAACCTGCTGCTCTTCCCCTGCTTGCGATCCGGCCCATCCTTGCGATGCATGCAACCCATCAGTGCACTGTAGTGGTGTAGTCCCTTGTGATGCATGCAACCCATCAGTGCACTGTAGTGGTGGAGCCCCTGCCCAGTGATGTAAGGTCTAGTTCAACGCTGGAGTTGAGTCGGTGGTCGAGCTAGAGGGCATGACGGCACTGGACGGGTATTGGCCACCTGGGCTCTGAAGGCCTGGGTGATTGTTGTCGTGCTTCCGAATTCTCCTGAATATTAATATCTGCCCATCACGTCTGCCAATTTCACAGTATAACCACAACTTGATCGTGGCGTGGGAGGCAAGCCACCACATGCCCAGCAGGCGTGCATGGGCAACGTGCAAAGTAGTGTGGGTGGTGTATTGCGGCCCCCCCACCCCACCCCACCCCCCGCATTGTCTCGCCACCCCCTAGTTATGATCTCTGCAACTCCGGCACACAGCGGCTCACGGTACTCAAAGTGTGCACACGAATTCGCGACGCGCAGGTGTTTGCGCTGCACCATTTCCGGCTCCTCGACTTTGCCATGCGCGGCCGCCACCTCTTCAAGGGCACTGCGCACCTGGTGGAGAAGCAACGTATTCGCGTGGACCGGTAAGCATCTTTGGCTACCACCAACAGGTGGCAGCATACACACGAAGCTGTGAATAGGTATGACATCTGCTGGCCTAGAGACGGATAGAAATAGCGTGAGGGTTGTGTGGAAATTTTACACACTATTTGTCACATGCTTTTCATAATGTTGGCCGTCATGGGATATAGTAGCATGTCATGTACGCTATATGTCGTGTACACTAGAGCATAAATATGTGATGGTAAGGTGGGCCGTCATGGGATATAGTAGCATGTCGTGTACGCTATATGTCGTGTACACTAGAGCATAAATATGTGATGGTAAGGTGGGCCGTCATGGGATATAGTAGCATGTCATGTACGCTATATGTCGTGTACAGTAGAGCATAAAGATGTGATGGTAAGGCAGTGCTTATTAGCAGTATCACAGTGTACCTGGCTGTGCTGAACTCTTCTGCCAAAGTCTACAAGGTAGCCCATAGGGGTGGACGGGCGTGCCACACATGGCATCCATACAAGGGCACCGACCGGGCTCGTGCAGGTTCCTCCTCAGGCAAGGTGCGACTTTCGCTAGCTGATAGTGAAAACACTAGCATGTTCTGGGAACTGCTGTGGGTAGCTCTGTGGCAGTCTACCAAACGCTTAACTACTTAGTGCCTGGCGGTGAGCCGGTGATTTGTGTGGCATTTACCTCAGCTTGGTACACCCTCTCATCTTTATGCCTGATATGCCCAAGGCCGCCCGTTTGTGGTTGTCCACAATCAGGCCTGATGCCTGTAAGCATGCTCTCAAAAATAAAGTGCTCGCTGATACAACTTTTTCGGGCACTTGTCAGCTTTGAGAGTTGCCTCCAAACAAACACGGCAGCACGTGAGCATAGATTAAGCAGCCTTGGTGGCTGAATCCAACGGTTTTCCAGCAAGGTTTTCCCATGTGCAGCAGTTTGGGACATCGGATATCTTCAGGGTGCGAGCATGGGTGAACCAATCAGGATGGGATTCAGAAGCGTGAGGATTGTTCAGTTTGTGACTACACGGCTAGTACCAAGTGCCCTGGGACTCCCCATACTGGTAACGATCCTCGGCAGAAACCAACATGCCATCCCGTAACCGCTGGTACCAAACCCTTGCAGTAGAACATTTCTATTGTCCCAGGCCGTCTACAATCACGGACATCAATACAGGCATCAAGGCGCTCATCCATTGGCACCTCTTATCTTTGTCTTAACTGTTGTGTTGTTATAATTAGATGAGCATAGTGCCCCACGACATGCCCCGCACACGGCACGCAAGTACGTACTGACATAATGGGTACCAGATGGTGACCTGGGTGCACAATGCTCGTGCCACACTCAGCCACTTTCGAGCTGTCTTCTGTGAACCTTGCACGATTCCTTTTTCGTCTTTGTATGGTTATTCGTTTGCATGGTAACGCTGCAGGCTGTAGCTTGCATGCTCACGTCATAGTCATTTTTCAATGTTTTCCACTTGCCCAACTCGTTGCTATTGCAGTTGTATGAAGCTTGAACTTGAGGCAGAAAAGGGAGTCCGTGTGCCAGTGGAGGCGGACGGGGAGTACGTGGGCAATTTGCCTGCGTCTTTTGAAGTTGTGCCCAATGCGATTGAGTTACTCTGCTAGCCAGCTATAGCTAGAAATCATGAATTGAATGTGTAACATGAACTCGGCACGCATAACTTTCCAGAAACCTGATGGTCACCTGCTTGGGCGCTCAGCAGTCTTCAGCATTTAGTTTACTATTTGTTGCCTGCCTCGACAATATATCTGGGCAGTGTACATCAAGGAGACAAGCAGCACAGCCCAGAAACCGGGAGAATCCTGACCACATGGTAGCTCGAGCCCGCCGTTATCCTTTTCGCGTTTTCGAGTCGTTCAGGATGATGACAATTAATGAATGGAGATGGAAATGTATGTGTAGCCTTGCACATGCATTGAAATTATGGCTGGCTTACGTGTAGAGCGACTAGATGACGTAGACGGTGGGGCCGGAAACAGCTTGCTTCAGCAGGGCGTGTGTTTCCAGCCTATCTGGCCAGGAGCGTCTTATACGGTGAGCACCGTTGCTGTGATCGCTCTCGATCCCACCATTTGTAAACGAGGAAATACCTGTACATGTTAAACTGGCTTATAGAAGCTAGTACATGCGGATTGGTACAGTAGTGCTTCATTACTTACTTAATCAATAAATATATTAAAATAAGCACGTGA
This sequence comes from Mesostigma viride, assembly GCA_009746045.1. Taxonomy (NCBI): domain Eukaryota; kingdom Viridiplantae; phylum Streptophyta; class Mesostigmatophyceae; order Mesostigmatales; family Mesostigmataceae; genus Mesostigma; species Mesostigma viride. The sequence goes on from RPFO01000246.1 coordinate 3,429,448, forward strand.
CTGCGTCGGCGTGGGAGCCAGTATACAACTAGTAGAGGAACCCCCGCCAACCCTATACACACAACGAGGAGCTAGCTGAGGGAGGGCACCTTAGCTTCTAGGAGATCTCTCACTGCCCCAAGTGGGCGGCAGGCCACAGAGCGCTCTCTCGATCCGCATCAATCATGGTGTGGGCGCGCAATGTACTGTGGGTACGTGCATTTATACAATTCTACAAGTACTTAGGCTGACACAAATTAATTAACTAATTAATTAATTAGACTCGTGCTCCCGTTGGCTGACACAAAGCGCTGATGTTGTGCGTACAGTAGTATTTACACATGCAAGATATTCAAACTGTACAATTAAATGAAACGCGCTTTGTATTATGAAAAATTAATAAGCGCTTTGGCCGCTCATTTGGGCTGGTCGACTGCATGCGTGGTGAGCACCCCTTTTTATTGTTCCTGTGGACAGGCGGTGGCTCACGTATTAAAAATTAAAATTAAATTATAACATGCCTCCGTGGGGAGGTCATGTAGCACATATTCCATGATGGATGGGGTGGAGGAAGCCGCGTGATCGAACTATCCTAACTCTAAGCTATCTAGAAAATCCTAACTACACTACTCGATCATCAAAACGCCTCCTCCGCTTGGGGGGAGGTGGCTTGCCCACAGGGTCGGGCGTGTGCGCCTTGATGTCCAATCTTCTTCCACCGCGTCTTGTCCTGCATGGCAGTCCAAAGACGGGAGAGAGAGTGGATGCGGAGCTCAAACTGGGCTGGGACCACTAGGTCGTCCAGCAACATCTGGATGTAGGTCGTGACAGGTTTCCCTACCCTTTTGGGAATGCCCTCGGGGCCAGGCCAGGTCAGAATGTGTCGCCCCGGCTGGCCAAGCCGCTGGGGGCCGGCCAGGCCGAGGGCGGTGTCGACCTGGCTGGTGCGATCAAGGTGTCCTACAAATGCTATCCTACGCTGCCTAACTAATCTCGTCCGAAATACGAGGCATGCCATGATACAAAGATTCTGATGACGGACGCTCGGAAAAGCCTACGCTAAGGACCTGTCGGAGCATCCTGTAAAACGTGCCGTCTAGCCTAGCTGCCAGTTTGGGTGCCCAGGATGGTCCACGCCTCGGCGCCATACGTGAGCACCGTGAGGACGAGGATCGACCTTGAAGAGCATGCGCTTGCGGTGCTCGCCCAGGCCCTTCGAGCGCCAGTAGGGTTTGAGCGAACGGAGCTTGGCCCAGGCAAGGCCGATGCGGGTGTCCACATCGTCGGCAGTGTCAGGAAGCCAACTCCCCAACAGCTTGAAGCGGTCGCGGAACGGGACCTCCGTCCCGTCGAGCAGGCGCGGCAGCGGTGGGCGACTGGAGGCCCCAATCACCATCCCCTCAGTTTTGACACTAATCTTCAACCCCACCGCCCGCGCCTCCAGGCCCAGACGGTCCAGACAGGTCTGAATGTGCTGGGCGGGGCTCTCGATGAGGGTGGTGTCATCCGCATAAATCAGGTCGGCAACTTAGGCGGTAACCAGGTCTACGGCCCCGCCGTGCTCTTTCACGTTAAGGATGTCCAAGCCTGGCTCGAACCCCTTAAGAGCAGTAATTAAGTAAGTAAGTAGGCTCACGTATACCATTAATTAATTAATTAATTAATTAGGAACATAACTCCGTTGGGAGTATATGTAGCACATATCCCGCAGCGCTACGAGCCACGAGCTAGCCACGAGGTAGCCATGGCTGACGGCGGAGCTCATAACCGTTTCACGTTTGAGCACCGAATTTAGCCGTGAATATCACAATCGACGCGTCTTTCTACGACGCACATGTATGCTGATATAATTTTCCGCAGCTATTACGCAATATACGATGAGCGAACGCTTATCGACGCAACGCAGCCTGACGGCTGCGCTCGGCAATGAAAATACGTCTGCGCATGCAGCTCCGGCTGCAGCTTCGCCCTCAGGTCCGGGCTCCGGCAGGCAGTGATGACCCTAGTCGCGCACTGGTGGTCGTCCAGCACCCCCCCGGGCTTCCTGCCTCGCCCTCAGCCTCGCCTGAGCCAAAACGCAGCCGCCCAACCGAACCGAGATGGTCTGAGCGCGATTTTGACGTTGACGAGTTATTTTCCACCTTCGACGATGCCCGACCCAGCTTTTTCAACATGCCACCCATCAAGATACTGGAGCTTGTGTTTTATGGGTCATACGCCTCCATTTTCGACCTGTGCCAGCGCCTCCAAAGCCTTTGCCGCATCCGCACTGGACCTGACGGCCGGTTTACTCACCGACAACATGCTGAGAACCTGGCCCGCTGGTCTCGCCCCCGTCTTCAGCTCGCCGCCCTCTTTTCATCATTCGGCATCCTTCAGCGCTCTGTCACGGACCTCTGGACCCCCTCCCCCTTGACCGAATCCACCTTCCTCCTCCACCTCCAAGAAACCATCTCACAGCACGTGACGCCCCTAGCTGCAGATGTGGCAGCTGTGGGTCGCACGCTGGCTGCTGAGCTCCCCGGGCACCATCCCCACCGCCACCGCCATCCTCCTCGCCTCCACCCTCCCCCCCCTCCGCCTCCACCGACTCCATCACCGCCCAGCTCCGCGACATTGACCAGCGTCTTAAGAATAATGCCATCGCTATCGAGGTCCTGCAGAACACCGCGGGCCTCACCGCCCAGGCGCGGTGTTCAAGGACATTGCCGCCAAGCCAGCCTCTGCTGCCGGGCCTGGCCGGCGATCATGCTCCTCCCATTACGACCTGGGCGGACATGCTTAAGCAGCACACCACCTCCACCACCTCCGCCGGCCGTCGCAGCCCAGCTCCAGCGGCAGACGCTTGACCTCCGCCACCTGAGGCCGAGCTCGCCAAGCGCAGCCTCAACGTCACTGTCAAGAACTTCGACATGGTGGAAGGTGAGAATTCCGAGAAGCTTGCGCGTGCGTTTGAGAGAGAAATCCTTGGTCGCATGGGCCTTACTGGTGCCAGATCGAGCTGCCAGCCAGGTCGCCCACCGCCTTCCCCCGGCCGCGCGCGGGATAAGGCAGGGGCGCCCCCCCTCCTTCTCACCTTTAAGACCCCGGCGGACAAGATTTCTTTTCTCCGACGCCGCAAGCGGCTCGAGAAGACTCTCTTCACCCTTGAGGACGACTTGACCCTGGCGCAGCAACAACGGCGACGGGAGCTATGGCCGACCTACCTCCAGCTCCGGCAGACCAAGGCGGGGCAGCCGGTGTACTGGAAGGGCCCGGCGGCCATCTACGTACGTCGGCCACAAGCCCTGGCATGCGACCCCCTCGGCCCCAATGACTCCAGACGCCCCAGCTTAGGGGAATACAGCAGCAGTAGTGTAGAATAGATAGACCGTGGCCGGCCATGTACATGTAAGCCTCCTACAGGCTCTATACCAGCTGATTCACGAGTATTATTTAGCCATGTACATGTGCACCTATGATGTGCACCTATGGATGACAGCTACCGCTGACGAAAATGGCTGACGGCGGTATGGCTGACGGCGGAGTTCAGATCTTTTGCGTCTGAGCCCCAAATTCGGTCAGACCACTTGCATTCGATGCGCCTTTCTAAGACGCACTTGCCAGTATAAACGGTTACGGCTGCCACGCAGTATAGACAAAGTTACGCACGTGACCAGCTATGACGACTACCAAAGCAAAACGAGGGCTGGAAAAGGAGCTGGCACAGCTTCCCAGCGCCCAGCCCAACCCTCTCGCCCTCGCCATTGTTCAGCCGCCAGGCTTACCCGCCAAACCCTCGCCAAGCGCCTCGCCTGAGCCCAAGAAACCATGCCACGATCGCCACAAATGGAGCAAATTCTTGCCCGGCGACGGAATGTTCTCCCTCCTCGAGTGGCAGCAGCTGTCGCCGCAGGAAGTCGTCGAAGTTCTCCAGTTCCTCACACAGGAGCGGAAGCTCTTTGTGCCCTGGACAAGGGCGGCTATCGACTACCGCGACACGTCCTGGCTCTACACCTGTGCCGAATCCCGCCAACGCGAGTCTATCTTGACCAGCTACTACCAGCGCAGCTTCGGCGCCATCCACAGAGAACTTTGGAACGCACTCAACGCCCCAGCCCCCGCACAGCCGGCAGCCCCATCGGCTTCCTCCCTCTGCAAGGATGACATCCGCGCAGTGCTGGAGGAGCACGTGACCTGGCCGCTGGCCGAGAAGATGACCTCGCTGAACACCACGCTCAACACGGTCGAGGCCCGGGTCTCCAACGTGGAAACCAAGGTCGTCCACAAGCTACAACCACAGTTCACGGCGCTACACACCGCGGCGCAGGCTTCGGAAACGCATGCTGCACTTGTCTCTCGCCTTAACCAGGTGGAAGGCAAGTGCGGCGTGCTCATGAAGAAGCTTGAGGCCATCACCGCCCACACCGAGGCCCTGGCCACACAGGTCCCAAAGCTAGCGGAGCAGACGGCCACCATTGCCTCCCAGCCACCCCGGCAGGATGCTGGTGACCTCCCGCTCTCCTACGCGGACCTGCTGCGGACAGCGACCGCCTCCACCACCGACGCCATCGCCACGAAGCTCCAGGAGCTGGAGGACCACCGCCAGGCCCAGCAACGGGAGGTCACCGATCGCGCTCGCCGCGAGTGCCGAGTGGTGCTACGTCGCTTCCCCCAGAAGCCAGGTGAGACGTCAACCTCCCTTGCTGACGAGATCAAGAAACAGCTTCTTACCCTCATGGGCCTGGTAGGTGAGGTAGAACTGCGTGGGTGCCACCGCCTTCCCCACTCACGGGACAAGGCGGCCACCCCACCAGTCCTGCTCACCTTCCTCTCCCCTGAGGATAAGCAGCGGTTCCTCTCTCGTCGCAAGCGGTTGCACGACCTCACCTGGACGCTGGATGACGACCTAACCCCCGCTCAGCAACAGCAGCGACGCGACCTGTGGCCGGAATACCTCCGCCATAAGCAGGACCCCCAGAAGCCCAAGGTGTACTGGAGGGGCGGGGACCTGATGATCAACCACAAGATGTGGACGCCCCCAGCGGGCTAGAATAGCAATAGCCCTAGCTTGTAACCATTGGAGTCACTGTCGCTAAGGCAGCCATGCCTAGAATGTTTGCCTAGCTGTGCCAACAAACCTAGTCACGTGCCGCCAACGCACGGTACACAACCAGCCATAGCCTTAGCCTAGTTCTAGTACAGCCATGCTACGCCCTGGCTATGTTCAGATTACTTGCCCACGCTCCTTGCTATGACATGCTCACATGGGTCTTATTGCACCCACAGTTTGCCGGATCGTTAGCCTGTCCTTTTAGCTAGCCGCGCCCGATTGCAGCTGTGGCATGCCTTTGGCATGAAGGAGACTGGGGGTCTCTGCCCTTTCTCCTGTAGTGCACACACAGGGATTAAAAGCACTTCGGTGCTCCGTGACTCCCCAACGGGAGCACGAGTTTAATTAATTAATTAATTATGATGTGCCACACTCCAGATGATGACTAGCTTTATTTAGTTATGCTGTGCCCATGCAGAGAGCCGCTCTCTGCTGAGATGCCCTGCTCTAGCTTTTGTATAGCCATGATGTTGTCTCTTTGATGATGATCTTCCCCCCCCGTGCCAGGATCCCCTTAGTTGGGTCGAACCTGAGACAGCATGGTGGTGCTGGTGCCCTTGAGGCGCCTAGAGCAAGTGTTGTTTACATTCCCACCCTTGCAGGAAGTAGCTTAGAATGTATTATAGGCCATATGCCCCTTCTCAAGGCCGGGCTATGTGCTACATATACTCCCAACGGAGTTATGTTCCTAATTAATATCCCGCAGAAGGGGCATATGGCTTTTAATACATTCTGGGCTACTTCCTGCAATTAAGGGCGGGGATGTAAACGACACTTGCTCTAGGTGCAGCAAGGGCACCTGCACCACCACGCTCTATCAGGCCCGTCATTGGGTGGAAGATCATCATCATGGCCGGCTATACAAAGGCTAGGGCATGGCTTCTCATCAGAGAGTGACTCTCTGTATAGGCAGGGCTGAGCTAAATTCCATTAATTAATTAACTAGCTAGACTCGTGCTCCCGTTGGGATCGAGTCACGGAGCATTAACCCCGATGGATGGATGGATGGGTGCAAACAGTCCTACCGGTCTAATCTATCTACATCGGCTACATACTACATCTATCTAACAGCATTCTAACTACAACATCTATCTAGGCAGCCGCACTCTGCCCTAGGCCGGGAGCCGGCTATCTGGCGTGCGGCTCCCACGGGATTGCACACGCGGGCGCTTCCCCACTGGGGGGGGCTCGTTGTCCTCTATGACCTGGGCCCACTTGGCCTTGTCCATCATCTTCTTCCAAATCACAGAGAGGCCTAGGCCCCCCATGTCCTCTACTAGCTGTTCTTTGAAGGTGCGGGCCTTGCGGCGTCTAACATCACTGGGCCCCGCCCACGTCAGGAGGTGCCGGCCAGTGAGGCTGGGCTGGTCGCATCATCCATGGGGGGTCCCATTATAGGCAGGGCGTGGCTAAATTCTCATAATGCATCATCCATGGGGGCCATTATGGGCGCACATGCGCGTGCGCGGGGCCGCGTGGTAGGCTAACTGAAGCCTTACTAATCTACACTACTGCCACTATATTCCCTAGACGGACCGACTGGGGTGGCTGGGGGTGCCTGCCAGGCCTTGTGGTCGACGTGGATGACGTCCCCCCGCCAGTATATACCGTTTCCCCCCCTGCGATGTGCCGGAGCTTTACTGAGGTAGGTCGGCCATAGCTCGCGTCGCCGTTCAGTTGTTGCTGGGCCAGGGCCGGGTCAGGTCAGTTGTCGTCCAGCGTGTAGCGACTGAGCCGTCCTCATCATCGAGAGCTTCTTGCGGTTTTTAATCTTGAAACAACACAACGTATACCATGCAGGCTACCTTCAGTTTAGTGTTAAACTGTCAATATACAGTGTAGGTATAGTGTAGTCAAACCTACGGCGCCTCGGCCGGCCCCATCGATCACAGGACATGCAATTAGGCGCTAGGCTCCCATCAGTGGTCCTAGCCTCACGTACCAGTAACAGACATCGGAATTGGGATGCATTGCCGTGTCAACTCGTGCTCCTTGCGCATGTTCAGTTGGGGACTGCTTTCGTACGGGCAGTGACGAATATTAATACGACTTAGTTAACTAATCCTACCGTCAAATTAGGAACGCCGTACGACTCCGTCATTTCATGCACTACCTATGTACTGTCAGTAAGTGGAGGTTGAATGCCTTGTAGAGCTCATCATTGGGAGTTAGGAGAACAAAATACATAATGCAAGCGCGTGTCGATGATTGCGCCTAAAAGATTCAATACTAGATACAGTGTATTTCCCGCCACAAACATTTGTGGCGGTTGTGATTGTTGTTGATCTTGATCGGCCGCCTTCCGGAGCGATGAGATCATGACTCATGAGAACGCCCCGCCGGCCGCCGCGGCCACCTCCTGTCAATTTTGGCGCCAAAATCCCACGTGGTGAACGTTTCCCTGCTCCGTTCGCCCCTCAGCTGCGGATCGATAGCGGTTGCAAAATCGGGCAGATGTGTACATCATCGAGGCAATCCACAAACATTTGTGGCGGTTGCGATTGTTGTTGATCTTGATCCGCCTTCCGGAGCGATGAGATCATCATGACTCATGAGAACGCCCCGCCGGCCGCCGCGGCCACCTCCTGTCAATTTTGGCGCCAAAATATCCCACGTGGTGAACGTTTCCCTGCTCCGTTCGCCCTGCGGATCGATAGCGGTTGCAAAATCGTGCAGATGTGTACATCATCGAGGCAACCCTGTAGTGATGAGGGAACGTAAACGAAAGCACCTGACCTGGGTCGCTGGGCTTGCGCGAGTTCGCCTGGCCGAGGTCGGGAATCGGATAATTACGCACAGATTTATTCCCCCCTGCTGGTTTGGGCGGGCCGAAGGCGAAAGCAAAATGGGCTCGCTAGCAGGTGACAGCGACTCCCTCCGACAGCAGGGAAACAAGCGGTTTAAGGCGGCCGGTGCTGCGGGAATTCCCCCAACGGTTGTCAGATCTAGGCTGCAAGAGTCCATAAACTTGTATCAAGAGGCTCTTAATTGCCGCCCAATTGATAAAGAACAGCTTGCTGCCGCCCAGAAGAACTTGGCTGCGGCATACGTTTTCAGGGGACGACTGGACAGCCAGGATGGGGCTGTGCTTCCAAAAGGGGATTGCTTGGCTTCTTTGGAAGCAATCACAATTGCAATCCACCATGGGTCAGAGGTCAAGGGAAGAGACTGGACGCTAGATTTGATTTGCACGGGCATCGACCTTGCTTATCGTTTTATGCAACAGGGTATCACGGAGAGCTCGGTCGATTTTTTCAACCGAGTGACTTCTGTTTGTCTCAATGGTTTTATAGCTCCCGAGCTGAAGCTAGCGCTGTGCACACTGCTAGCCGCTAGACGCAGTAATTTTGCCGCGATTGCCATCTCGGAACGAGACATTCCCGGCGCAAAACTACATCTTGCCGAGATGTCGCGCCCCTTGGCGGAGGCAGAGGCCCACCTAGGGCGTTGCCGATCCATGGAGCCGGCGTTAGCTTTACAACTGCCCGATGACAAACGCCTCCACTTGGAATGGTTTCTCGCGTCCGCCTCGGACTGCCGCACGCTCAAGGAGGAGATGCGGTACGGCGAGGCCGGTGCCAACGCGGCCGCATTCCTCGCTAGCGGCAACGCGGCGCTGGCGTCCGCCACGCTGGACAGCGAGGAACTGGTGGTCGAGCTGGTCTGGACGGCGGTGGACGACTTTATGGAGGCGGTCAAGGCCACGCGCGAGCTGGACACGGAGCGCGAGGCGATCGCGCTGTGCCGGCTGGGGAACGTGTTCACAACTTGCCTGAAAATGCCCGCCAAGGGGGTTGGATTCTACAAGCGCAGCCTCGAGCTGGGCTTGTCACTCTCCCCTCGCGTGCTGGATGCTGAAGCCTGGTTCGTGGAGGCCCGGTGCGCGGTGCAGGCGTGGCAGAGGAAGATCGAGGCGTCGGACGCGGCCGTGACGCAGGCGGCGCGAGAGCCGTACTTGCGCCAGCTGTCCAACGAACTCGAAGCGCTCAAGTTGGCGCAGGGCAAGGGCGAGAGTGCGTTTCTGGACCACGTCTACGGGCTGCACCCGCCCAAGGACGCGCGCAGCAAGCGGGTGGTTGGCGCGGATGCGACCCTTAAGTCGCAGTACCAGAAGGCTATCGTGCACTACCACCCGGACAAGAACAAGGGGCATGGGGAGCTGTGGCACGTGCTGGCGGAAGAGATTACGAAGATGCTCAGCGTCACTTATGAACGGTTGAAGTGAGTGGCTGCGGCCCAGTTGAAGGGCTATTGGTCTTGGGAGTAATCCGGAGCGGAGGCACAGAAAATTTCAAGCTTTCCATGAATGTTTCAATTTATAATCTGCTGGCCATGCCGTGACGTTAGTTAGTTAGAAGGGAGGGATACGGCCAGTGCCATTCATGCAGCATGCATGCATGGTATATTGTATGATAAATGGCGGATCACCAGGATTTTTTCACATGTCCAGAGATCAATTACATGAGTGGGCATTGCTTGCATGTAGCTGTGACTATTTCATGGTTTATATATATATTCATTGCTGACTCGGGCCATGGCTGACATCATGCTCCGCCGTACGCGGGCTGATTTTGCGGTGCAGCAGGGCTATTAGGTTCCTCCCGTTAGGAGTTTCCATTGGTCTTATCGTCGTATAGAGCTTTGACATGGCTCTGTGTATAGGTTTATAGCTGGGCGTTTGCTTTGGTTTGAGTGATTTCACTCTGCTGTAAGTAATTATATTTTTAATATATATTCATTGAGAATGATAAATTACGGAGGTGAGATTGGCATGCAACGTACATAAGGAAAAACCCAAAAAGAAGAAGAACCACCCTAAAGAAAATAATAGAAATCTGACACGGGCATGCAAGGATCATGCACGCCAGCTGCACAAGGTACAACTAACTACATCATTGAATTGAATTGAATTGTAACATAACTCCGTTGGGAGTATATGTAGCACATAGCCCTTGAGAGGGGGCATATGGCCTATCATACATCCTAAGCTACTTCCTGCAAGGTACGTGGGGATGTAAAGGACCCTTGCTCTAGGTGCACCAGGGCACTTGCATCCCCATGATCTTCAAGCTATGCCCAGCGAAGGGGGAGCCTGTCATGGGGGGGAAGATCAGCATAGCTATACAAAAAGGCTAGGGCATGGCGTCTCAGCAGAGAGTTACTCCCTGCATGGGCACAACATAGCTAAATAAAGCTAGGCATCATCTGGAGTGTGGCACATCATAGGCACACATGTACATGATTAAATAAAGCGTGTGGCTTAGCTAGGGTAGTGCCTCTAGGAGGCGTACATGTACATGGCCACGGTCTATCTATTCTACACTACTACTGCTGTATTCCCCTAAGCTGGGGCGTCTGGAGTCGTTGGGGCCGCGGGGGTCGCCTGCCAGGGCTTGTGGCCGACGTAGATGGCCGCCCCCTTCCAGTACACCGGCTGCCCCGCCTTGGTCTGCCGGAGCTGGAGGTAGATGGGCCATAGCTCCCGTCGCCGTTGTTGCTGCGCCAGGGTCAAGTCGTCGTCAAGGGTGAAGAGAGTCTTCTCGAGCCGCTTGCGGCGTCGGAGAAAAGAAATCTTGTCCGCCGGGGTCTTAAAGGTGAGAAGGAGCGGGGGCGGCCCTGCCTTACCCCGCGCGCGGGGAAGGCGGTGGGCGACCAGGTCGATCTCACCAGTAAGGCCCATGCGACTAAGAATTTCTCTCTCAAACGCACGTGCAAGCTTCTCGGAATTCTCACCTTCCTCCATGTCGAGGTTCTTGACAATGACGTTAAGGCTGCGCTTGGCAAGCTCGGCCTCCTCGCGGAGGTCAAGCGTCTGCCGCTGGAGCTGGGCTGCGACGGCGGAGGTGGTGGAGGTGGTGTGCTGCTTAAGCATGTCCGCCCAGGTCGTGATGGGAGGAGCATCGCCGGCCAGGCCAGCAGAGGCTGGCTTGGCGGCAATGTCCTTCACCGCCTGGGCGGTGAGGCCCGCGGTGTTCTGCAGGACCTCGATAGCGATGGCATTATCCTTAAGACGTTGGTCAATGTCGCGGAGCTGGGCGGTGATGGAGTCGGTGGAGGCGGAGGGGGGGGGGGTGGAGGCGAGGAGGGTGGCGGTGGCGGTGGGGATGGTGGGGAGCTCAGCAGCCAGCGTGCGACCCACAGCTGCCACATCTGCAGCTAGGGGCGTCACGTGCTGTGAGATGGTTTCTTGGAGGTGGAGGAGGAAGGTGGATTCGGTCAAGGGGTTAACTACATCATGGTTTATCTATATTAACTGGTTGTCTCCTTGATATTAATTAATTAATTAACTAATTAATTAACCCAAATTAATTTATCAACTAATTAATTAATTAAACTCGTGCTCCCGTTGGGGAGTACGTCACGGAGCACCGAAGTGCTTTTAAGGGGACTCGGCGCGGCGAATATTTTCCGCGCCAAAAAAATTCCGCGGTACCCTCCGTACCGTGAAAAGTGGGTGCACGGTGCGCGCACCCCTTGCGGAAGTGGCCATGGCGACTGCTTTTAGACGAAACGTGACAAATCTGGCTCGCGGAAAGCAGAAAAAATGCTCGATTCTTGGAGAAAATTAGTTACTGATTCTAATTTATGGTGGGATAGTTGCGATCTATAATGTCGCGGGCTCTTTTTCTTTACCATCGGCAGGGTGGGTCCGGCCTGAATTTCTGTCGGGATGAATAAAGTATAATTGATGCCTGCAGGTGTGATTGTCGATCGTTGCCAGTTTTGATGGTCCTAATGGAAGCTAGTTTAATGATGTTTCTAAAGCCGTAAAAATCCCCGCTGCTATCTTTACCTTTCCCGTCATTTTGCGGTAAGATAACATTAGGCCTGCGCGATGCGCGCCCGACCTCTCCATGAATTGAATTGTAACATAACTCCGTTGGGAGTATATGTAGCACACAGCCCTTGAGAGGGGGGCATATGGCCTATCATACATCCTAAGCTACTTCCTGCAAGGGTGGGGATGTAAATGTCTCCATGAAAGGGTGGCCTTTCTTGTGCGCCTGGGCACGAATAAATGCCCGTTATGGTACGTTCTTGTATTAAATGTCCTAAGATAGCGCTTTCCTGCTTTCTTAGCTCGTGGAGCGTAAGCTTTTTGCCTTCTTTCCGGCCAGATGCAGCCATGAAGTTGCGGGTCCTGGCGCTGCATCGCTGGATTCCTGGATGTTTTTTAGCAAGTTCGTCTGTGACGTGGCTGGCTTGCTGCAGCGCGTGGCCCACAACCTGTCGGGAAGGTGTAATGCTTTTATTTCCATGCTTCTCTGAAATTTCTTTTGCTTTATAGACAGTTGTGTTCGAGGAAATTCACGCGGTCTTCCTAAGCAGCGGCATCATTTTCCCCAGACACTGACGAGCTGGCACCTGTCTCCTAAAGAAAGTGGCTCGTGCTTGTTAGAAAGGAGGCAGTGTGCATTTTGCGGGACACAATGCTTTGGTGGCACATGCGTCAGGTAGGTTGTTCCAATGGTCTCTTCACCTTTCCCACTGAGTAAATGATAGCCTTTGTCATGCTAACCAGAGCAGCTAGCCACAGGTTGGCTGGATAAAAAGTCAGCTTATTTTCTCTTTATATACTGCGTGTGTGGTCCTCCACATGTCCGGCTTGTTGGGCATTTTGGAAGAGGGTTTTTAATGTGTTGTTGGGTGGAACAACTTGGTTGTTGGCACAAAATCACACATTATTAGCCTGAGATAGGCATGACATATGCTGCTCAGGCGTGTCGTCCTACCAGCCTTGTTGTTAAGGGTAGACTCACAAGGCTGGCTGTGACGACTGACGATGGAGGGGTGGGGCGTATGACGCTCCGGACATCCTCCTCACACTCCGTGATCAAAGTGGGCATGTTTTTGGGTGTCTAGGGTAGCAAAACAGATGTCATTTTGGCTCAGCACTGGCTCAATTCTCTTTTAGCGTCTACCCAGGTGGCATCACAGGAAAATCAATAACTTGAGCTACGCTTGTCAGAATGAGCTCAAACTTTGGGGTTGTGTTTCCCCCCACTCAGTGGAATTTAAAATGTATGGATGACCCAATCTGATGTGTAAATGATTTGATTTATTTTTTTTGGCTAAAAAAAGTACCCATTTTGCGGGAAAATTAATAACTCAAACAAATGTGACCGTTTTGGCCATGTAAATAGCCCAGCTTTTAAAAAAGTGGGGGAACTTTGCAGAAATGTATGGGCAGGTCATTTGGATAAGTGGTTTGTCTTGGGCAAAATATCTCATAAATAGCGTCTTTTTCTATTTTTAGCTCGCCACCGGTGCGTGGTTGGGCGTAGTACCCCCAACAAGTGGTGGCATGAATGTCCAAACATCATATTTATGGTACCCAATCATCACTAGATGGTTCCCGAGTGCATTGGAACTGAAATTCATTAAAGTCAGTTTTTCAGGCTTTTGGACGTGCGAGTCCCCTTAATCCCTAGCTGCATATGTACACAACGCTATTACGCAATATATGACGAGCAAACGCTCCTCGACGCAACACAGCCTGGCAGCTGCGCTCGGCAATGAAAATACATCTGCAGCTCCGGAGCCCTGCAGCTTCGCCCTCAGATCCGGCAGGCAGCGGTGACACTAGTCGCGCACTGGTGGTCGCCCAGCACCCTCCCGGGCTTCCTGCCTCGCTTCATGCAGCCTCGCCCGAGCCCAAAGGCAGCCGCCCAACCGAACCTAGCTAGCTGGTCTGAGTACGACTTTGACGTTGACGAGTTATTTTCCACCTTCGACGTCAACAGACCCGGCTATTTCGACAGGCCACACATCCGGATACTGGAGCTCAGGTGTTTTATGGGTACGTCGTATGCCTCCCTTCTTGACCTGTGCCAGCGCCTCCAAATGCTTCCGCAGCCAGTCCAGATGACGGCCAGTTTCAGCTCCGCGCAGCTGACCTGTCTGGCTAGCTGGTCGCGACCGCGCCTTCAGCTTGCTGCCCTCTTTTCCATCTTTCAGCGTGCTTCCGCGGAGCTCTGGCAACCCGTCCCCTTGACCGAATTCACCCTCCTCTACCACCTCTCACAGCACGTGACGCCCCTCGCTGCCGAAGTGCAAGCTTTGGGTCGCAAGCTGGCTGAGTGAGCTCCCCACCATCCCCACCGCCACCGCCACCCTCGCCTTCATCCCCCGCCCCCCCCTCCGCCTCCACGTACCGACTCCATCACCGCCCAGCTCCGCGATCGACATTCACCAGCGCCACAATGCAATCGCCATCGAGGTTCTGCAAAACACCGCAGGCCTCACCGCCCGGCCAGGCGGTGAAGGACATTGCCGCCAAGCCACTGAGCCCCGGCTGGCCTGGCCGGCAATGCTCCTCCCATCCCGACCTGGACGGACATGCTTAAGCAGCACGCCACCTCCACCACCTCGACCGCGGACCGCCGTCGCAGCACAGCTCGAGCAACAGAAGCTCGAACTCCGAGAGGAGGCCGAGCTCGCCAAGCGCATGCAGCCTCAACATCATCGTCAAGAACTTCGACATGGAGGAAGGTGAGAATTCCGAGAAGCTTGCATGCGCGTTTGAGACTCAGCAAAATCATTGCACGCATCGGCCTTCTTGGTGAGATTAAGCTGGCCGCCCATCGCCTTCCCCGCGCGCGGGGTAAGGCAGGGGCGCCCCCGCTAATTCTCATCTTTAAGAGCCCATCGGACAAGATTTCGTTTCTCAGACGCCGCAAGCGGCTCGAGAACACTCCCTTCACCGTGGACGACGACTTGACCCTGGCGCAGCAACAACGGCGACGGGAGCTATGGCCGACCTACCTCCAACTCCGGCAGACCAAGGCGGGCCAGCCGGTGTACTGGAAGGGGGCGGCCATCTACGTCGGCCACAAGCCCTGGCACGCGACCCCCTCGACCACCGCGGCCCCAGCGACCCCAGACGCCCCAGCCTAGCTAGGGGAATACAGCAGCAGTAGTGTAGAATAGTTAGACCGTGGCCTTGTACATGCCCGCCTAGTATACAGGCACTATAACAGCTGAGGCCTAGCATTTTCAGTAGTCATGTACATGGGTGCCTATCATGAGCCACACCCCAGATGATGCCTAGCTTTATTTCAATATGCAGTGCACATGCAGGGAGTCACTCCCTGCTGAGAAGCCATGCCCTAGCTCTTGTATAGCTATGCATGCTGATCTTCCCCCCCATGACAGGCTCCCCCTTAGCTGGGCATAGCTTGATAGATCATGGGGCCGCAGGTGTCCAGGGGCACCTAGAGCAAGGGTCGTTTACATTCCCACCCTTGCAGGAAGTAGCTTAGAATGCATTGTAGGCGAATTTAATTTAATTTAATTTTTAATGCCCCCTCTCTGGGTTATGTGCTACAGATACTCCCAACGGAGTTATGTTCCTAATTAATTAATTAATTAATTAATTAATTAATTATAGTGCTAATATTGAGTAGCATGATACTTTGCTTTCCTTATAACGCTAGCTAGGCTAGCTCGCATGCATCGATCTGCAAGCTCCATATCCAGCAAGTCATCATAATTATGTAAAGCATGCACATCAGTATCGTTTGATCCTACCAATAATCACGCAGTTTGATTCCTTTGTGGCATACTTTTCGATTCAATTTGTACTTGTGCTTTACATTGCATGTAATCATCCTTGGTGATTGTATCATGCCATAGTCGAATATCAAATGGCAAACTAAATGTTTCTTACTGGTACGCGGGATTTCAAACGTGCAAACTGAAGCGTACATAGCACTAGCTCAAACCAGGACCTCTGGCCAAAATTCCACGGCTACTTGTCTCCTGATCTCGAGGTCTCAAAAACTGTATCAATGACACAACCCTACTGTTCTAGATCCAGGCACGCTTCATGCCCTGACATGTCCTCTTCGACTGTCATGAACAGATCTAGGTAACAGTGCTTGTGCAAGCCTCATCCTGCATGGAAACTTTGTCAAAGAGGCACACGCTTGAGGTCCGTGCGCTGGTGCTGGAGGCCTTCCTTGGGTTTCAAAGCGCGTCGGAACTCCTCATATGTTATGCCGTAGCCGTCGTCGTCGTCACCGCTCTGCCCGCGCGAGGTGTTGTAGAAGTGAAGCATGAGGTAGCGGATCTCCTTTGGAGACAGGCCCGGCATCAGCTTCTTGACCATCTGCAGCACCTCCTCTTGGTCCTGGCACACCCATTGAGATATGGAGACATGGGGACATGGGGACATGGGGACATGGGGACATGGGGACATGGGGACATAGGGACATGGGGACATGGGGACATGGGGACATGGGGACATGGGGACATGGGGACATGGGGACATGGGGACATGGGGACATGGGGACATGGGGACATGGAGACATGGAGACATGGGGACATGGGGACATGGGGACATGGGGACATGGGGACATGGGGACATGGGGACATGGGGACATGAGGACATGGAGACATGGGGACATGGGGACATGGAGACATGGGGACATGGGGACATGGGGACATGGGGACATGGAGACATGGGGACATGGGGACATGGGGACATGGGGACATGGGGACATGGGGACATGGGGACATGGGGACATGGGGACATGGGGACATGGGGACATGGGGACATGGGGACATGGAGACATGGGGACATGGGGACATGGGGACATGGGGACATGGGGACATGGGGACATGGAGACATGGGGACATGGGGACATGGGGACATGGGGCCATGGGGACATGGGGACATGGGGCCATGGGGACATGGGGACATGGAGACATGGGGACATGGAGACATGGAGACATGGAGACGTTGAGACGTTGAGGCGTTGGGACATTGAGACATCAAGACATTGAGACGTTGCATGGTCTCATTGATACCCAAGGGGCGCATCACGCACACCCATGGCGCAAGGGATCATCGCCAGCTATCGAGGTTGCCTGGCAAGGGGAAACCTGGCGCACATTAAAGGCCCACATCGACAAGAGACTCGATCTTGCACGCCTATCCCACACACAGAAATCCGAGTACGTGTTCCTGTTAGCCCGGCACATGCGCACTTGTCAATGCCATTGAAAAATCTTGTGTGTGTGCCAGGTCTACAAAGTACCGTCAAGACAGCTGACAGCAGCAGATCGATCACAGCACAGTGGATTGCAGCGTCTTGCTAAGAATATGCAGACAGGCGGCGTCACGTCTTGCCAGCCAGGTATGATGCCAGCTCCTGCGCTGCTTATGCCACTTGATACGCTACTCATGCACATCGCTTCCCAAACTGCTTTAAGCATGCCGGATGCCACGTGCTCAATCTTAATTATCTTCAAAGCACGCAATGCCTCGGTGGTGCAGCTGGTCACTCGAGGCACTCGCATGCACCATACACAAACAGGATAGACCGGGCGGTGCACTGTGGGCCCATGACACGATCGGGGGAGAACATAACCGCGCCAAGAACTGAGGAGGCACATGGAGCCTTTTGCGAGGCGAAACCCTTGGAAGGGAGGCTTGGACAGGCCACAACAGGCGACGCATGTGCTGGTGTGGACTGCCACACACATGTCAGTGTATACACCGTCTGGCATCGGGCCGGACTCCTGCTCATGACATCAGTACACGGCGCCTCCCGAGCATAAGGGTCACACAGTTAACTTCGAGTTCAGGTCACAAGGCGAGATAACCAGTGGATGAGCCTTCATGAACTGACCAGCTCGCCGTCGCCGTTGCGGTCGTACTTGTCAAACGTCGCACGCATGCCGCCCTCCCCTTTGCTTCGCGCGGCCGTGGCCAACTTCTGCTCCAGGTCCGACAGATTTACTGCCTGCGGCGTGTTGCTGCCGCCGGCGTCACGCAGGTACACGCCCAGCTCCTTGCACTGCTGCAGCGCCTGCGTCAGCTCCTTGTAGCTGACCTGGCCGTCGCCGTCCGTGTCCACCATGACCTGGAGGGGTGGGCAGTGTGGCAAGATGATGGCGCGATTTTTTGTGGGATTTCTTAGATTGGGTGGTTTGGGTGGTTTGGATGGTTTGGGCGGGTTGGGCGGGTTGGGCGGGTTGGGCGGGTTGGGTGGGTTGGGTGGGTTGGGCGGGTTGGGTGGGTTGGGTGGGTTGCGTGGGTTGCGTGGGTTGGGTGGGTTGGGTGGGTTGGGTGGGTTGGGTGGGTTGGGTGGGTTGGGTGGGTTGGGTGGGTTGGGTGGGTTGGGTGGGTTGGGTGGGTTGGGTGGGTGGGTGGGTTGGGTGGGTTGGGTGGGTTGGGTGGGTTGGGTGGGTTGGGTGGGTTGGGTGGGTTGGGTGGGTTGGGTGGGTTGGGTGGGTTGGGTGGGTTGGGTGGGTTGGGTGGGTTGGGTGGGTTGGGTGGGTTGGGTGGGTTGGGTGGGTTGGGTGGGTTGCGTGGGTTGCGTGGGTTGCGTGGGTTGGGTGGGTTGGGTAGGCGAGTAAAAGGGCACCGATCGCGGGGGATCCGAAGAAGCAGCGACAACCTTGTGTCGGGGCGGTAGAGCATGTCCTGACGGTGACGGACAACGTGCTCGTATTCTTGAAGGTGCATGGGCGGCAGGGTGGCAGCATAACTAGATAGACATACCCCGAGCGATGCTGTCCCACATCGCCCCTTGCAACACCTGACTTGCAGCAAAAGTGGCGGCCTTAAGTGCGGCCTCCTGAGATATAAGTTGCTGCCCAAGCCCTGAAGGCGTGGTCAGCTTGTGGAGCTGTCGAGAATTTGACACACAACCCCCAGCATGCTCCATCGATGGGGCACATGTGGCTCTTCCGCACGGCCCGTGCAACCTGAAAGAAAACCTTGGCCCAGCCATTGAAGTTGCCGTCTCGTTGCCTTAAGTTGCTGCTGCCACGAAATGGAACCCACCATAAATGACGCCGCCGCAGCACAGTAGCACCCACCTCAAACTGGCGCACCAGCGAGAGGGCACCCACCTTGAAGTGCCGCAGCTGTTTCTCAGTGCATCCCGGCTGGATCTCCTTCACCATTTGCGCCAGCTCCACCGCATTGAGCTTGCCGCTGCCGTCCTTGTCCGCTTGCCTGCAGGGTGCAGTAATTGCACAGCGCGAGAGGCAGGTGATTTAGCCAATGGCAGTTCGACGGAGCCAAACGAGGGAATCTGGGCAGCCCTACGCCCTGTGCTGCCAGGGCTCCTCTTTACCCCCCACTCCCATCCCCAGGGCGCACTCTGAAATTATCGTGGCTTTTTCTTCTGCCCCTGACATGCCTCAGCCTCAGCCTCAGCCTCAGCCTCAG
This sequence comes from Mesostigma viride, assembly GCA_009746045.1. Lineage (NCBI taxonomy): Eukaryota > Viridiplantae > Streptophyta > Mesostigmatophyceae > Mesostigmatales > Mesostigmataceae > Mesostigma > Mesostigma viride. The sequence continues at coordinate 3,448,704 of RPFO01000246.1, forward strand.
CCTCAGCCTCAGCCTCAGCCTCAGCCTCAGCCTCAGCCTCAGCCTCAGCCTCAGCCTCAGCCTCAGCCTCAGCCTCAGCCTCAGCCTCAGCCTCAGCCTCAGCCTCTGCCTCTGCCTCTGCTGCGCACACACTGCTATCTGCTAGGGTGCACATATGCCGCCATCACCCTCAGCACCGCCAGGGTCAGGCCCACCTCCACCTCCACCTCCGCCTGTCACTGCCACCTGTCACTGCCACTTATACGTGGTACCCTGCCTCCATCCCCCCTTTCATCCCTCACCCACCGGAACAGCTCCACCAGCCGTGTCTCGCGCGTCTCCAGAAACTCCACCAGGCGTGTGAGGATGTCGGGCTGGCAGCCGCCACAACGTCATGCCCGCAGCCGTCACCAAGTTCCGTCCACAACCGCCGCAGAGTTATGCCCGCGGCCGCCACAGAAGCCATGCCCGGCCAGCACGCATGAGCACATCAGGGTGGGGGAGTTGGGGTGGTTTGGATAGCCACAGTGACGACAATACAATGGGTTGAATAGCCGGAATGATGTAGATACAATGGGTCGAATAGCCACAGTGACATAGATACCTTGTAGATACCATGGCACGGCCGTGCACGGCCTTGCAAACCTGTCAGGAGCGAGGCCTGTGGAATCCCAAGGAGCCTTCCTAACGGACACCGTTGAAGCAGGGTGATACAACGATGCAAGCGGAGGCTGCATCGGCGCGGAGAAGCCGAGACTAACCCCATCTTATTGTGGGTTGTCACAGGAGTGGGCAGGTTGGTGAGGGACTCGAGGTGGCAGTAGTAATGTCCAGTGCAAGCGGCGGTCGGCACTTCACAATTGCCACGCTGCTCAGGTGGAAAGAAAGGGGAGGGGGTGGTGGCCTGCGGAGGCATACATCGATGACGGCCGTGTGCGGGTGCACCACTTCTCCGGCCTTGCTGATAAACCTGTTCAGGGAAGTGCAGTGCTCAGCAGGGACTTACCATTGCCATCAAACTGCCGGACACATAGAGAGTCACCCAAGCATATAGATCGTTCTAAACCTGAGCGGTTTACCCTCTCACAGAGAGGCCGTCCCCCACGCACCTCATGCACCACCAGCTCGGCCTCCTGCGAGAGCACCGACCCGGCCTTGTTGGTCACCAGGCAGGAGTACTTGCCCACGTCATGCCGCGTGGCGGCCTGGATGCGCAGCTCGGGCTTCTCGTAGTCGCCCAGCACCTCCCCGTCACGGCGCCACGTGTAGAAGATGGGGGCCACGCCGAGCGCGACCACGCTGCGGGCCACAGCACACAACCACGATGGCAAGCAGATGAATGAAAGCAATAAATGCCCTGTTTCGTGTTTCGTGTTTTATTATTACAGCACAAGATGTTGTCCGAATTAAAACGAGAATTTACTACCGGTCGGAGTAGTATGGGTAGTACATAATTAGAACAGGAAAGTGTTTCCAATGTGAGAACTGTTTGGACCGGTATGTTGGGCCCCACGCGCTTGCAGTTCATGACATCAGCGAATCAAACATAAGGGTCATAGCCCACTGTCCTGCACGCCCTCCTTTCCCACCACGCCCCAGCACATTAGATACCACTAGTACAGAAAATTTTCCGCAACCCTAGCAAGGCTGCCAGACATGCTGAACGCTGTGCTTCATGTCCTCGTTCGGGGGTGTGGGGGGAAAGGCAACCCGCAAAGGGCATGGTGCAGGGAAGCCTACGGTACTGGCAGAACACAATACGTGTATTTGTGTGTGTGACGTGATGTGGGTGCGCGTGATGTGGTGGGCCATATTGTGCTGAAGATTTGGTCGCCATCCCACCTCCACCTTTATAGTCCACAGGCATAGGGCCATGATGACAAAACAGCTTTCCACACCCTTGCAGCCGAAGGCCAAGTGCAAAGGCGTGAGCAGGCAACGAGGAGCACATCACGCCGCCGCGCTGCTTCCTTCCTGCGAAACATTAATTAACACTGCGAAATCATCTCACGCAGACTGCGTAGCATAAGCAGGCACATCTGGCATCATGCCACTTGGAATCCCCCCCCCCACACACCTCCCTCTTTCCCGCATCCCCCCCTCATGACCCCTCAGACACTGACAGGAATCCCATGAGGATAAAGGGCCGAGAGGTGGCAAAGGAGGGAGCAGATATCCCCCAAGCTACCCCGTAGAGAACCACCTTTCTCTGCACCGTACCTGCTATTCTTGATCGGCAAGCACGGCTCGTTGGACGATAACATGAAATGGGCATGGGCCCAACATCCCACCTGCCAGAGTATGCCACCTAAGCCATACCCCTTGCACCGTGCGCGCTATGAACCCCACCCCCTACCCTTTACCCCCTCCTCCCGAGACCCTAACACCCCTTAACTTGCACGCGCGGCGTTATGCTACACCCGAGACCCCCCAGGGGCATGGTGAAGCCACGTGCAGTAGTCCTGCAACCCACCGGAATGCCGCGGGTTCCCCCTCCACCACCTCCATCGGCACTGGTTGCTGCTGGATGCTGGGCGGCGCGCGCACGTCCTGCACACTCAACTGCGCGGCATGCGTGTCAACCTCGCCCTCGCCGTCGCCGCAGCGCACACGGCATGCATAGCCTCCAGCGTCCGCCACCTGCACGTCGTCCAGCACCAGCGTGGCCGAACGCTCACCACGCGTGGGCCCTCCGCGCTTCCGCAGGGGCTGTGGGCGTCGTTGGGGGCGAGGGGTGTGTGCGTGGGTCCATGATTGGGGGCGAGGGGTGTGTGCGTGGGTCCATGCTGTGCGATCACTTCCGAACAAAGGTGACATGGAAGCAACGATGGTGGCCAGGGAATGTTTCATCGTAGTTGGCAGTTTCACGGACACGGTGGAACAACAAGAACATCATGGCCAGCAGCGCATGAACAAGGGGTGTTTTGAAAGTCCTTAAAGCAGGGGTTTGAAATCGACATTCTGAAGTAGACGATTTTTTACCAGAATTTCTTGCCCTTGATGCCTGGAGCGGAGAAACAGAACTTAAGGGAAATAGAACTAAGGGAAACAGAACTTAAGTCGAGCGACATACCAGGATCCTTATCCAACCAAGGCATCCACTGGCCCAAAGGGAGGGCGCCAAGGTTCTCTGCAACTGAACATCCTCTGCCACTCCACCAAGCTAGGTGTGCAGCCATGACACAGCCACTATTTGCCATGCACGTTCAAACTCCACCCAGGGGCGATTGGTGGCGAGGCAGCATCGTGGCACGGGTTCGCTCGACCACCCTTCCACCGAACAGTGTTGGCACAGGTGCATCCCCCGACACTTCCACGGAACAATTGTTGCAAAAGGTTTACCAAATTAACCAACACACCCGTCCATTGAAGAACCACTCGTACGAGAGGGGCACGCCCGCACGCTGCTCCCCCCCCTGGCTGCTTGCGTGCGCCTCCACTGCGAACGTAGCACTCTGCCCCGCCTCAGCCGCCACATCACTTGGGTGACTGTCAATCACCACCGCCCACAGAGCAGGCTCGGGGTCGGGCGACCGGTCCCCTGGCGGCGGCTCGGCGGACGCCACCTGTGCGGCGGCAGCAGCCAGCGCGGGCGGGGACTCGTTCTCCTTGTCGTGTCGGATGCCGCGTGAGGAGGGCGCAATGTCACCGGCCGTGCTTGAACCGCTCGAGATGCGGCGAGGGCGCAGCGGCGCACGGTTGGGGCTGACGTTGTCGTCGGGGGTGGGCGGCTGGCGGCTAGTGCCTGTAGAAAGGCCACGGGAACAGCCAAGAACAAGGCAGAGACAATCAAACAGGGGGAGGTGGCAATGATGGTGATGGCGTCGGCGGTGGCGATGGCTGTGGCCATGAAGAAGAGAGAACAATTACTAACTTGGGCACACCGCTGTTGAGATGAATCCCACTAAGGGCTGGGTGATGCGTGCCGGGATTTTAGAGTAGAGTGATTGGTAGCTTGCAGCAGGCTCCCGAGCACGGCAAGCCCTGCGCTCCTCGTCCAAACATGCAGCAGTGATGCGTGAACGGGAGCCATACCCATGGTCAGCAGCAGAGCGAGGACGTGCAATCCCTGCCTGGCAGCAGCCAACGGAAGGAACTGTGTCCGGCAACAAAGGAAGATGCCCTCGTATTATCCACCACCAGCCATCGATTGTTGCCTGCTGAAAGACCATCACTTAATGTTAAAGAAAAACATGTGTGTACCCCTCACTTAATGTTAAAGGAAAACATGTGTGTACCCCTCACTTGCTGTGAAAAGAAAGCACGCGTGTGACACTGTGTGTACAACGCGATATCAGCAAAGGCAACGTCCCAACCAGCCCACACAGGCCTTGCCCCACCCCACTCACCTCCTCGCCCCCTGCGTGGGGGTGACCGCCCCGTCATGGGCCGCTCTCCCCCCTCCCCGGGGGACAGCGTGGCGGCCAGCTTCTTCTCCAGCACGCGCCGCTTGGCGCGCTCGATCACGTCCATCGCCGAACGCGAGGGCTTGCGGGCGCTCGGCTTCTGAGGGGTGGCCCCGCCCAGGCCGCCCTTGCGCACGGCGCCCACGCCTTTCGGCCTGGGGCAGTGTGCACCACCGAGTCAGCGTGATGACATCAGAGACAGGATATGACATCAGCATCACGGCATGAAGTCAGCATCCCCCGTGCCCTGACACGGCAGCACATGCATATTTTAAGTTCTACCGCCCCTGCGCGAAATTGTGCATCATCCAGGCCGCATGTGCCGTGTGCCAGAACGGGTACTACCATAGTGCGTTGAGATATCCGTCCCAGCAGCAAGAACAAGGGACAAAGGGACTTATCAGCCGGGACACAGAGACAGACGGCAGAAAAGGGACAGGTGGCAGAAATGGGATAGGTGACAGTGCAAAGGGACAGATGGCATAAAAGTACAGGTGGCAGAACGAAGGGACAGATGGCAGAAAACGGACAGGTGGCAGAACAAAGGGGAAGAACAAAGGGGCAGAACAAATGGGCAACGGGACATACCGGCTGTGAAGGATGGCGTTGGTGCGGATCTTGAGTGTGCCAGATGTCAGCATTTTGTAGCCGTATCGGCTGAGGATGGGGACCTGCAGCGCATGCCCCCACAGCGCCGGCCACAACAAATGCCGCATTACGTCGCAATCAATGCTCACAGAAGAGAGAGTAAGCAATTGTTACAGCAAATGTAAACCCGGGCCACCATCACACCAAGGCCACTTTGTGCTCCACGCAAATCTCTAGGACGAGTCGGCACCGGCAAGCTGACACTTACTACTGGCTGCTACATCTGCACCCATGGACTCGGACGCGGAACCACATGCCCATTGTTGACCACTTCTGCATGATTGATGGGAACAAAATGTAAATATAGATAAGGATATATATACTATACTGGAAACCTAAACAGTATGTAAACCTCCAGGTTTACGCAGAGATGGAGTGGCTGGGGCTTGCTGATGGCGACCAAGAGAGAGAGAGAGAGAGACAGAGAGAGAGACAGAGAGACAGACAGAGAGAGAGAGAGAGAGAGAGAGAGAGAGAGAGAGAGAGAGAGAGAGAGAGAGAGAGAGAGAGAGAGAGAGAGAGAGAGAGAGAGAGAGAGAGAGAGAGAGAGAGAGAGAGAGAGAAAGAGAGAGAGAGTTTACCCATGAGGAGAGAGAGTTACCCACGATGAACCGTGGATACATGGGTTTGGGGGAAATGGCCGAGCGGTGGCACCTTTTTGTGCAGATCCGCGACGACCAAACAAGCAACGCAACAACAAGAAATCCCAGCATTCCTCACGGAAGTAACCAGCAGGAAATGCCCAGGATAGCCTACCAGAGATAAGCGATCTCCCCAGCTCCTACCTTGTTAGACCATAAGGAAACAATGATACACTGACGATGTGCGATAAGAGGTCCTGCCTTGTTAGACCATAAGAAAACAACGATACACTGACGATGTGCGATAAGAGGTCCTGCCTTGTTAGACCATAAGAAAACAATGATACACTGACGATGTGCGATAAGAGGTCCTGCCTTGTTAGACCATAAGAAAACAATGATACACTGACGATGTGCGATAAGAGGTCCTACCTTGTTAGACCATAAGAAAACAATGATACACTGACGATGTGCGATAAGAGGTCCTGCCTTGTTAGACCATAAGAAAACAATGATACACTGACGATGTGCGATAAGAGGTCCTACCTTGTTAGACCATAAGAAAACAACGATACACTGACGATGTGCGATAAGAGGTCCTACCTTGTTAGACCATAAGGAAACAATGATACACTGACGATGTGCGATAAGAGGTCCTGCCTTGTTAGACCATAAGGAAACAACGATACACTGACGATGTGCGATAAGAGGTCCTGCCTTGTTAGACCATAAGGAAACAACGATACACTGACGATGTGCGATAAGAGGTCCTGCCTTGTTAGACCATAAGAAAACAACGATACACTGACGATGTGCGATAAGAGGTCCTGCCTTGTTAGACCATAAGAAAACAACGATACACTGACGATGTGCGATAAGAGGTCCTGCCTTGTTAGACCATAAGGAAACAATGATACACTGACGATGTGCGATAAGAGGTCCTGCCTTGTTAGACCATAAGAAAACAACGATACACTGACGATGTGCGATAAGAGGTCCTACCTTGTTAGACCATAAGAAAACAACGATACACTGACGATGTGCGATAAGAGGTCCTGCCTTGTTAGACCATAAGAAAACAACGATACACTGACGATGTGCGATAAGAGGTCCTGCCTTGTTAGACCATAAGAAAACAATGATACACTGACGATGTGCGATAAGAGGTCCTACCTTGTTAGACCATAAGGAAACAATGATACACTGACGATGTGCGATAAGAGGTCCTGCCTTGTTAGACCACAAGAAAACAATGATACACTGACGATGTGCGATAAGAGGTCCTGCCTTGTTAGACCATAAGGAAACAATGATACACTGACGATGTGCGATAAGAGGTCCTACCTTGTTAGACCATAAGGAAACAATGATACACTGACGATGTGCGATAAGAGGTCCTGCCTTGTTAGACCATAAGAAAACAATGATACACTGACGATGTGCGATAAGAGGTCCTGCCTTGTTAGACCATAAGAAAACAACGATACACTGACGATGTGCGATAAGAGGTCCTGCCTTGTTAGACCATAAGAAAACAATGATACACTGACGATGTGCGATAAGAGGTCCTGCCTTGTTAGACCATAAAAACAACGATACACTGACGATGTGCGATAAGAGGTCCTGCCTTGTTAGACCATAAGAAAACAATGATACACTGACAATGTGCGATAAGAGGTCCTGCCTTGTTAGACCATAAGAAAACAATGATACACTGACGATGTGCGATAAGAGGTCCTACCTTGTTAGACCATAAGGAAACAATGATACACTGACGATGTGCGATAAGAGGTCCTGCCTTGTTAGACCATAAGAAAACAATGATACACTGACGATGTGCGATAAGAGGTCCTACCTTGTTAGACCATAAGGAAACAATGATACACTGACGATGTGCGATAAGAGGTCCTGCCTTGTTAGACCATAAGGAAACAATGATACACTGGCAAGGTGCTATAAGAGGTTGCACCTTTCTAGACGAAAAGAAAGCAAGGATACGCTGACAAGGTGCTGGATTGCATGTGCCACCGAGGACCATGGCCCTCCCCCGCTCCCGCACGCAGTCCTGCATCCTTGATCCGCTCCCCTGCATCACTCAGCGAGCCGACCTACATGGCGCTTGGGTCATGATGGGCAGGAGATAGTGTGCATCTAGGTATGCAAGGTTTAGACTCGTCTCCCAAGCTCCATGGTTCAATCCCCAAGCTCCGGAAGCTCGGCATGGTTCCCACTATGGCCTGAACCAGGGCTGTATATCAAAATTGTACTGATAATAGTCAACTTGGGATCTCAAGCTGGGGCCAAGCAAGCTTTCTTGGCTCCTCCCGTATTGTTTCTCTCCTGCAGGGCATCGGCGAAAGGACTCAGGGTCCACCCCCTCTCTTCCCACCTCGCACACGCAAGCCGCGCCACTCACATCCAGGTCCTCCGGGATGAGCAGATAGGTGATGTCATCCAGCTCCGGCGAGCCGCCCACAAACAGGTTCTGGACTTGCGCCTTCACCGTGCCCTGCGGCTTGACCGTGCGCACGTAGTGCGTGTTGACGCCTGCTCGCCGCCACGCGCAGGCATACGTACAGTCATAGCCAAGGACATGTGGGGGCATCAGAGGCGCACATGGGCACACGCGGGGCTAGAGTGCATGGGGTGCATGGATAAGAAGCATGGCGTGACTGCTGGGTGCACCAACACAACACCGTCGCTTCACCACGCTGATACCACACCCGAGTATCAGACACATTTGTGCCAAGTCGCTGAGGTACATGCCTCACCTGTCCGGTCACCGCCTGTGGCAGAAGAAGCGGCTACGTCGACTGGAGGTGGCACTACGGCTTCGCAAGGGGACCCCGTTTGTGGTTATGTGCACATCAACAACAAGCCAGCCATCTCCCTGCACTATCCATCACACCATTCTTTGTATTCGGGACGAAGCTGCAGCACTAGCTGAAGTGCTGGCACAAGACCGCTGGAGTTAGGGGCGCAGGACCGCTGGCGTTAGGGGCACAAGACCGCTGGCATTAGGGGCACAAGACCGCTGGCATTAGGGGCGCAGGACCGCTGGCATTAGGGGCGCAGGACCGCTGGCATTAGGGGCGCAGGACCGCTGGCGTTAGGGGCACAAGACCGCTGGCATTAGGGGCACAAGACCGCTGGCATCAGGGGCACAAGACCGCTGGCATCAGGGGCACAAGACCGCTGGAGTTAGGGGCGCAGGACCGCTGGCGTTAGGGGCACAAGACCGCTGGCATTAGGGGCACAAGACCGCTGGCATTAGGGGCGCAGGACCGCTGGCATTAGGGGCGCAGGACCGCTGGCATTAGGGGCACAAGACCGCTTGCATTAGAGGCACAAGACCGCTGGCATTAGGGGCACAAGGCCGCTGGCATTAGGGGCACAAGACCGCTGGCATTAGGGGCACAAGACCCCTGGCATTAGGGGCACAAGACCGCTGGCATTAGGGGCACAAGACCGCTGGCATCAGGGGCACAAGACCGCTGGAGTTAGGGGCGCAGGACCGCTGGCGTTAGGGGCACAAGACCGCTGGCATTAGGGGCCCAAGGAGTTACAGTAGGTCGGACAGAATTGCGATTTGATGAGTTACCGCAAGCAAGAGGTGTCGGAGTCGGCTGGCACTGATACCTCTTGCTATCGTGATACCACCTACCTGCGCACGGTGGCGTTCACTTGCATATCTGTTTCCTGTCTATCGTGATACGACCTACCTGCGCACGGTGGCGTTCACTTGCATATCTGTTTCCTGTCTATCGTGATACCACCTACCTGCGCACGGTGGCATTCACTTGCATATCTGTTTCCTGTTACCCTGGCGCACCAGCCTTGATGGCAAGACAAACGTGAGCGCCAGGGACCTGTTCATAGCCCTTGCAGCGACTGGTGCAGCCATCAGTTCTTCTTGATTACCACCAGCACATAGCCAAGGCACGACCATCCCCGTAGGCAGTACGCTCCCCACCATTTTGTCTGGAAATGGCAGCAGAGGTGGCCACTACCAGCCGCAAACCCCAAGGCAAGGGGTTTGCCCCTGCCTACAGTTTGCCATTATCTGAGCCAGGTGGTGGCCACTGCTAGCAGCGGTTACGAGGACATGCATGACCACTGCCAGTAGTTAGAGTGCGTTGGACATGGGTGACCACTGACAGTCGTTAAAGTGCGAGGGACATGGGTGACCGCTGCCAGCGGCTAGGTTACCTGGGCAGCAGCCGGCCAGCGACAGGTATCCATACCCCTCCACGCTGAAGCGGTCCATCGGGTCATAGGAGCACACCTGGAAGAAGATGGTGGGCCACACAAACGGGTTGCCTGCGGCCGGCGCACGCATGCGCAGCAGCATGTGATGTGTGATGTGTGATGTGTGATGTGTGATGTGTGATGTGTGATGTGTGATGTGTGATGTGCGATGTGCGATGCACAGCAACGTCTGGCCCAGTCCCACCCACAAACACACACACCGTGCACCGCCGGCGTGCCAGTCGTCACACACACAGTTCACCGCCCATACGCAAATAAGCATGGATGGCCCCCCCACGCCGACATGCCATCAACAGGGTACATAGATGTTGTCGCATATGCAGGTTGCCGCCATGGCAAGCAAACCTCAGCTACATGGTTACTTCACAAAACATGTGCGCAGCGTGCACATCCAGGTGACGGATGCAAAGGAGGGGGAGTGGCCTCGCTGGGCTTCCCGGAGCAACGGCTGAAGTAACAGAGGAACCGGGCGAGCCGCGATCTCGGCAATTGAGGACCACATGCTCGTTTTTATACTCTTTGTCGCCCAGGGGGGCGCGCAAAGCCAACCACGATGGCTTTCGTGGCCACTGGTTGACCAGAGTGGTTGAGGCACATAAGCATGCAACCGGATGGAAGGTAGGCAGGCACGTGTGTGCATGCGCGAGGGCGAATACGGGCATGCTCTTCAAGTATTGCTCATTTGTACACTACTATTTACATAGTTCCAAAACCTGTAAGTTCAGGATGCAAGGCCCCTGATAATAGAATCTTCTTGATTGTTAAAGTAGAATCACGTGAATATGCCTGCCATATGCCTGCCATATGCGTGAATATGCCATGTCGCTGGCAGGCTACGGACATGACCAGGAAAACGCGGGTGTAAGAATCAAGCCTAATAGGTGTAGCCCACGGGTGTAAGAGTCAAGCCCAATGAGTGCAACCCATTCCTCAACGACGGCTTTACCACATCGACCATACCAACACGAGGAAACGGTGGTAACGAAAATCACGCCCGGGTCTCGCGCGAAAACGAGCAGAAAAGGTCACGTAGCGTTCATGTCATGGCAGCGGTTGCACAAAGCACGACATGAGGGGTACTCGCAAAGGAGGTAAAAGAGACGCAGGAACATGGCACAGGACCTGGAGAAAGGGAGGACAAGGCAGCTACCAGCAGGCGGCGCACCTTCCTGGCAGACAAACATGAGCTCCAGCGGGAAGCAGAAGTGTGCCAGCGCGGTGCGTTTGCCCGGGCCAGATGTCACGTCCTCATCTAACGTGACCGGCATGACCTTGGACACCTGCAGCCGCACGTTGTGACCACACAAGCATGGGGACGTTGCAACTTTTAGGGGGCGTTGACAGAGACGTAGGACAGGTATTGCCCGACACAGGGCTTGCGATGTTATGTGCTGCAGAGAGCACGGCATGGATGCGCAAACGGTGCCACTTTTGGACTGGTTCGTCTAATGGAGTATTGTTATCATCACAAGTAATGTGTTTTTTTTCATGAACGGGTCAACTATCATGACATGGAAGGTTAATTAGCATAGGAAAAAAAACAACGCCTCACCTGCGTGATGCCGTGGAGACCTTGCATCATGTCGGGCGGGCATTCCCAGACCTGCGGGTCGTACTTAACAAAGTACTCCACGTACCTGGCACAGCAGCGGGAACCCACCCACCAGAAAAAAGGCCAGCGGCGCGTGCCCAAGGACACCCACCAACCCACCCACCAACGGCAAGTCCACGCACATTAACGTTCAGTTCTGGCACACGACCTTGATGGGTTGCCACAGTCGGCGAGAGAACATTTTCCAGGCAGAGGGAGTTCCATTCTGTTTTCTCTGTAGTAATGGCGCAGTGAACTGGCCTGGGGATAGACCCTGGGTTGGGCCCTTGGGTTTATCCCCAGACAGCAGGAGCGGCTGCGGAGGTTCCCACACCCACTGCAGTTGCAACCAGTGGCGCGGGCCGCCTGGGGTGCGTGACCTCAAACGCTATCACTACAGAAGCAGGAAGCTCGTCATCATCATCCCGTGCATTACTTGAATACATTACTGGGAGTGACCATGGGCCTGTTGGCATCTCCCCCTAAAGCCCAGGGATGCTACTCCGCTAGGTCCATGGCCATGCCTTTTTGGCAAATGAGTTCAGATAATACCATCGGCAGTAGGCATTTGTAGAAACTGAAACCCTGTCAAGAATATAAGAAGATAAAGCAATGTCTGAAGTAAAACGTGCCTGAAAGGTCTCTGTAAAAAGGAGCTGGACCAAACACGACTCACAGGTGGTTGTGACAGCTGTCCTTTGATCACCAGTATTCAAGAGGCTCCCATTAACAATAGCGGGCATTAGCCACCGGTAGTGGGTACTACTCACAGGTAGTCCCGCTTGAAGTCCTTTCCCGCCACGATCTCGCCATAAATGACCAGGCGCACGGCATCAGGGCTGGGGCCCGGTGGGGGCGCGAACCCACCCTCGAGAAACGCCTGCCTCCGCAGGTGGGCCACCCTGGACGCAGCGGGGGATGGAGCGGGGGAGGGAGTGGGGAAGGGAGCGGGTGGGAGGGGAGGGAGGGAGCGAGGGGAGGGAGGGAGGGGAGGGAGGAGGAGGGAGGAGGGGGAGGGAGGGAGGGAGGAGGGAGGGGAGGGAGGAGGAGGGGAGGGGAGGGGGAGGGAGGGAGGGAGGAGGGAGGGGAGGGAGGGAGGGAGGGGAGGGAGGGGGAGGGAGGGGGAGGGAGGGAGGGGGAGGGAGGGAGGGAGGGGGAGGGAGGGGAGGGAGGGGGAGGGAGGGAGGGGGAGGGAGGGGAGGGAGGGGGAGGGAGGGAGGGGGGGAGGGAGGAGGGAGGGAGGGGGAGGGAGGGGGAGGGAGGGGAGGGAGGGGGAGGGAGGGGAGGGAGGGGAGGGAGGGGGAGGGAGGGGGAGGGAGAGGGAGGAGGGAGGAGGGGAGGGAGGGGGGGAGGGAGGGGAGAGGGAGGGAGGGAGGGGGGGAGGGGAGGGAGGGAGGGAGGGGGAGGGAGGAGGGAGGGGGGGGGGGGAGGGAGGGAGGGAGGGAGGGAGGGGAGGGGAGGGGGAGGGAGGGAGGGGGGGAGGAGGGAGGAGTAGACCACGTGGTGTATGCATGATGCACAGAACGATACACAATGCATGTGGATGAGGCGTGTCAAATGGTCCGAACCAGGGACTACACAGCTGAATCCCAACAACAAGTGGCTGGGAATGACCCTGAAGAATAGCCACAACGCGGACCCTCCGGATGTGTGCGGAGCCGGTTTCCCACATGCACCAAGCGTGCTATGATGCCATGAGCGCCATGTGTGACGCCATGCCTCATAGTGAATCTCATGACAAGCTTCTGGGCAAGGGCAAGAAGATTCTCCAACCCTAGCTAAGCAGGGACTAAGATGTACATTCTCGATGAAATGCTCTCGATGAAATGCCCTTTGCGAGGAAGCATTTGCAGGGACCTGGATCAGCGAGGCAGGAAGACCCTGGCTCATGCAACAGACGGAAGCAAGGCGTATCACAAGTGTTAAAATGGCCGAGGTCGGAGCAACGAGCAGAGCAGTGCGGCACTGCGGCTGACATGGCCAGACAGCTCGATCCAAGAGGCGATGGCAAACAGAACAATTGCACAATGGTCATGAGTGATGTTAGTGACAAACCGAAGCGGTTTCGAGAAGGAAATACCGCGGTAGCGACTGCGTGCAGAGTGGGAACTGTCTGATGAGACGTCGTCCCCAACAGGTTCGGTGCTCACAAGCCCAGCAACACAACAGTGGCACCTGTCATGGCACTGGCACGCTGGGCGCCGAGCACGGCACTGTGGCTCAACTTTTTCCAAGCTGCCCGCCAACACTAGTGGCACGAAGCATGGCACTAGACCAGCTCGCTCACTTTCTTGGAGATGCCTGCCGCTACAACAGTGGCACCAAGCATCAGCAAGGTAGTGTATAGTAACAATATACTACTAATATATACTAATATGTACTACTATGTAGTATATATAAAATAGTGGGCTGCGCATACTTCTCCGAGATGCCCGCCACCAGCTTCTCTTGTCGCACCTCCAGCGCGGTCTCGCCGGCGGCCGCGTTGCTCAGGCTGCGCGTGTGACAACACACACACACACAGATGTGTGACAATAATTACGCGGTTCGCCTTGCGAAGTCGTAGTCAACAGGTACAGAACCAGCCAGTAATGGGAAACCAGCCATGAAATATTGTGTAACAACAGGCATGGCCATCCGTAACATCAGATGGAACCGCCGAAATTTACACAAAGTCCCGCACGCGCCGCGCCGCACTGTCCATCGGCTCTTGTTTTATGGTGTGGGATGGAGTACCGCATTGAAGAAAGCCATAACCTCGTGCAGGCATCGAGGTGATAGAGCCTCGTGAAATATCAAGTATTCCTCCATAACGTCATGCCGCTCCTCTCGCACAGGGAGATCCTGTCACTACTCGAGTAACAACCATCACTGACGAGCGATGAGTTCCTACCCAGCTGTGGCAACCACACCGAATGCTTCACCCTGTCCCTCACTCACAGGCAGCTGCCTCGACTTGCCGCACCCGTCCTCAGTGCGAAATGCCCATGCACAACCCATGCAGTACTGTTGTCCTCACTCACCGACTCCAAAGGCGGCACTGCCTATGCAACGTGCCCAAAGCAGGCTGGATGTGGTACAACATTTGGTGCTAAGGATGATTTGGTTTCCTGCCTGGCAAGCTCTCACGCCAGTGCCCTCCCCCCCAACCAACATGCTGTCCCCAGTAATCACACCAACACCCAACCATCCAACCACCCGGCGCCCCCCACAAATTTTCCCTGCGGAGTTAGTGGCGGGTTAAAGTGTGGAATTTTCTTCTAGTTGTCGGGATTCGCCCTTTTCCCACCCCATACCTACTTGCCAAGTGCACCTATGTGGGTGCCTATTGCTGCCATCACAAGTCTTGCTGCCCCGAACACCAGGTGTCAGAAGAATGGATACTCGACTAGCCCATCAAACCGTCCATAAAAAGAGTGGATTGTAGAGCAGAAGGCAAGATGGAATGTCCGCCAGCATTACACTAGTCCCCCCCTCCCCCACCCCCCCCTAACCATGCCCCCTCATTCCCACCTGTACTCGTAAACAGTCCCCCCTGCCGTCATGAACTTGTACGGCGCAAGCCCCTCGTTGAAGCCCGGCTGTAGGAACCCAGGCGACGGCACACAGGTAGCACCACCCAGGTGACAGCAGAAGCATGTCAACCGCATGAGACACTTTAAGGAAGACTACCCACGTCAGGCACGGAGAGGGAGCTATAAGCCAGCATCTTGACACTATGTCACCGACGCTCCTTCATCTCCCACCAGTGTCGTTCAAGTAGGTCCAAGGTCCACCACAGCAGTTAGTCGCGATGGTCGTAATGCTTCGATGGCTGCCTGGCAAAGCAAACCATGACCATAAGGCGATGTTTGCTGGCCGCGGAACGCCGGCGCTACCCTCCCAGCCACGTCCCTGGCCCCATGGCCACATTTCTCAGGTGCACATCCGTGGCCGTCGGCGTGCCTGCATGATGACCGAATAGGATCCTGGCACTGCAGCTGCCGTTTGGCACTGCTGAAGCCTCTGGCTTGACCACCCACCCATGTCACGCTACGCCATGTCACGCCACGCCATGTCACGCCACGTCATGTCACGCTACGTCGCCATGTTTGCAGCACTTCATATCTGCGACATGTCAAAACTACACTCTCCAGAATACAATGACGCCTTACACACCAACCCACCTTCATGTCGAAGCTGCCGTTTGGGTACGCGCGTATGTGGCAGAGCACTCGCTCCTCTCCGCCGCCCTCAGGGATGCTGGCGGGGTGGGGTGGGGGGGCAGGTTGGCCAGGGTGAGTTGCAGGGTTATCATGCCAGTGCAATGAGGATACTCCCTGCATGTATAAATGCAAAGTCCTTGACAACTACACACACGCACAAACCCACATGCACGCACACAAAAACACACAGCACACACAGCACACACGCAGCACACGCACGGCGCGCACACGCGCACAAACACACACACAGACACAGACAAAGCAACACACAGACAAGCAACACACACACAGCACAGGAGCACCAGCCGAGCAACACCCCCTTTCCTCCCCCGACTCTCTCCCCGCCACTCACTCGGCGTCATCAGTCGCGGCCATGAGAAACATGCTCTTGTGGCGCACGGCCGCGTGGCGCAGCTTGCCCAGCTGACCGAATACCGCCTGCACGAGCGGGTTGCTGCCCTCGGCGCGCGAGGTGGTGACAGCGTGCAGCATCTCGTTGGCCTTGGTGAATGCGTCCCCTTGCAGGCAGGTGTACAGGAAGGAACCCTGGGGGCAGGGGGGAGGGGGGAGGGGGGAGGGGGAGGGGGGAGGGGGGAGGGGGGAGGGGGGAGGGGGGGAGGGGGAGGGGGGAGGGGGGAGGGGGGAGGGGGAGGGGGGAGGGGGAGGGGGGAGGGGGGAGGGGGGAGGGGGGAGGGGGGGAGGGGGAGGGGGGAGGGGGGAGGGGGGGAGGGAGGAGGGGTGGAGGGGGAAGGGGGAAGGGGAGAGGGGGGGGGGAAGAAGGGGGCAAGGGGGGGGGATGGGGGGGAGGGGGAGGGGGAGGGGGGGAAGGGGGGAGCGAGCAAGGGGGAGGGGGGGATGGGCAGCAGCAAGGTACGGAAAACTTGCTCAACAAGACATGTAAAATGCTCCATACAACACCATGTTGGAAGGGTACGAGTGGGAATATCTCCTGTGTGCGAAAGGGGTGGGGCTGCCCTGCAACCTGGTCACATACCTCCCATCATCGTGCACTATGAGCATGGGGATGCCAAGCCAGGAGGCCTCCCCTGTGCGGAGGGGCTGGAGGGAAAAACAGTACACAGGCGCGGAACAAACCAGTGTTGCCGGCCCCTACCCACGCGGGCTTGCCTCACGGGCACCCAGAGCGCCGCTCCCACCCTCACCTGTGTGTTGGTGGCCTCACCTGTATGTTGGCAGACACACCTATACTGTAGTACACGGCTGCCCTCACCTGTATGTTGGCAGACACACCTATACTGTAGTACACGGCTGCCCTCACCTGTATGTTGGTGGCTAATATCTCCTGCTTGTAGCGCCTTTCCATGTCGTCCAGCTGCGCGTCCTCCGTTTCACGCAGGCGCTTGACCTCCCTGTGGTTGGGGCGGTGGCAGGGGGGGGCAGGGGGGAGGACAAGATCACGGTGGAAGGGCCAAGGAGGGCACGAGTCAGCTGCAAGGGGTAAGAGGCCACCCTCACAACGCCTAGGGCAGCACATGGTGGGGGGCAAAGCCACGCATGGGAGGGTAGGGCGCAAAGCCTCGCGAGGCGGGCCGTCGAATGTACGAATTGAAATGTGTGCTGCACTGAAGGGTGGGCCATGGAGAGTGGGAGTTACTTAAACCAAATTCACTACGTGACTCTCCCCCGCCCGTAGGCAAGTGGTTTCATGATGGATGCGTGCATGGAGGGCGCGAAACCCTGGGGCCTTAGCAAGCCAAGTACCAGCTCGCGACTGGCAAGACTTCCAGCACATACTCTTAAAACCGACTTAGTGCCTCGTGTGCGTGTGCCAGGTGCCAGAGGCATGGAGAAAACATCACGGTACTTATGGTTACCGGATTGAGCATGGGGACAACCAATTTTTTGATCACATCACGCTGGACACGAGCTTTTTCTAGATCACGTGCATGCATGGTGACCAACACAAACGTGAGCTCGCACCCCCCCCCCCCCTCCCCCCCCGAGCAAGGCAACGTGTGTGCCGTTGATCCATGCTCCGTTGAATGACAGCAGCACCTTCATGCATACCCTACCTCGAGGCACATGCCACACAAGGGGTTGCACTCCCATGACAAGGGCGAATTCCACTGCACTAGGTCACCAGACAGCAACGTGACCTGATACAGCCACACAGCTGCACATTTAAACCAGGGTAGCGCAGGACAGGAGCGATGACATGAGCAGCCAAGCCTCCCCTGCAAGCAGGCTTCCTCATACGCCTACGGTGCACCTGCGCAGCTAGTTAGGATAGTATAAAGGGGTCTATGAAAACGGGGCTGGCTCTTTGTCTTCGTACCCCGCAGCAAGGCTCCCACGCTACAATCGATAACCCGTACCATCCCAGAAAAAAGCATAAACCTTGCTCACCCCAGGATTTCCGCATATGTCATACATGTATATGGCTTTGCCTACCTTGTGCTGAAGACTTTCCGCTGCCACCCGAACACTTCAGTATGCGTCTGCTGCAGACGTGACTGCATATCCAGTACGGTTTCGGATTGGGACAACCGCCGATCCGACGGGCCAGTCGTCCGCCTGCTATCTGGCTCGCCTTGGTTAGAAGCGCGCCTTTCGCTGGGTTCGTTGGCATTTTGACCAGACACAGAACCTTCTGCAGCCTGCTGCGGCTGATCCCTCCTTATCCGTCTGCCACTCAGCTGCGTGACAGTAACCCGCACCTTCAAATTTTGGATGGGATCCGGGGATCGATAATGTACTGTTTTCTCCATTTGTTATAGGCAGGCCAGTCAAGCAGATGTCAGTTGCCGACTGCGACGCTCATACCTAGTCCCTCGGTTACTGCAACAGTCGTTAGACATGCGTCTCCCACCGGGGCATCATCCAGCCACCAATTCTTGAAGAAGATAACCTGCCATTAATAGTTTAATATTTCATAACAAATTCAAATAACTCCGATCCCTAAAGCCTTTCAACGCTCTTTAGTACAAGATTTTTGCACGTACATGTGGCAAGAGTCCGATTCTCGAAAAAAAAGGCACAATCTGAAACACCGGAGACGAAGCAAAGCATCGACCCCATCCTTATACGAAGACCTCCCGATCAATTAGTAGTATATCTTTTGATCTCCAACCAGCTAATCCACGGACTCAGAATCCCTCCAGTCTGATATCAGGACGTACTTGATAAGTGCATTAATTTCGTCGTTGCTGCTCTGGCCAAGTTATTAGTATTATTGACTGCATTCGCCCCACTGTAATTTGTCGCCACTTACCACTCGCCATTATTTAAGAGTATTTTCAAGCCAACGTAAGAGTATTTTCAAGCCAACGTAGACCAACCTAGACCAACATGCCAGGCTTCGAAGTTGTCCTTCCCGCCAATACCGCTCGTTACGCCCTGAGCCCCTGACTTCAACCGTACCCCATATGTACGAGGACACCCATCACCCAACTGTACGTGGTTAGTGCTAGAGAAGTCTTGGGCCTATTCATTGTGCTAATTCCTATATGCAGGCTTATCAGCAAACTGTTGATTCACTTGACTGATGCAGCGAGAATGCGAGATCAGCCGGCTGCCGGAACACAATTTGTCTGTCATCCGAGGTCCCAAATGCGGGGGGCGGCAGTTTTAATTTAGTCCAGCAAGACGTACCTTTGAGTCCGAGCTATGGCAGTCCAACCACTTCATCCCACATCACCATATCGTCGGTTCATATGCAAAGGGCAGAATAACCAAGCAATAAAAGAAAAAATTAACCTTTACACGAGCGCCAGGCTAATCCTTCAAGGATAATGCAGGGATGCATTCTTCATTTTTCCAAGAATCGCAGCCGGGGATAGACTCTTCGCCAGTCGGCTTAGCACAAAAACAGACCATGTGCCAGGGCAAGACATTACGGTGCTCATCGCTTATAACTGAAAACCGTGCTTCCATGTGTTGTCAGTATCGGAAACTATCTAGATTCATTGTGCATCGTTGATGGGCACGCTAGAATAAGTCATATCTACGCCGAGGCTGCAGTAATCCATACAACAGGGACATGGATATATTTTCTGGCAGCTTCGTCGTTCTTGTGGTCATTTGCATTGCCTGCCTGGCCTGCAAACGCTTTGAGGTTAAAGAGGATACATCCAAGTCTTTCGTTCGTTTCCAGCGCAACTATTTAGTGGTGTACTTGCTGGCTCTTGGTAAGCTATCTGGCCACCATGATGCTGGCGGGTTTCTTCGTGGGCGCTGTGAGGCATGGCTTATGTTTGAACTTTTGTGATGACGGCCACTTAAATGGTCGAATTTCGTGACGGATGCACTCATGGCGGATGTTGGCGTCTGGGTGTTCTGTCCGTTGCACACGTGCAGCTGCGGACTGGCTACAGGGCCCGTACGTGTACGCCTTGTACGATCACTATGGATACACCCGGGGCGAGATTGCCGTTTTCTTTATCGCTGGCTACATCTCCAGTCTTCTGTTCGGGACTTTATGTGGACTGCTTGCCGACACATTGTAAGCTTTTGTTATGTATTTCCCATCAATGATTGGGGGGATGGCTTTCCAGACATGGACTGCCAGAATGTAAGGCTATATACCGACGAGCGTTATCCGCACAAATTCTACGTATCGTGGCAGCATCTTTCACAATGCCATACAATTCACAGACCTTCTTCACTTGCTGCACAGTTTGCAGGAAATTGAGACGACATGATATCAACGAGGAAACCAGAGCAGGCCAGAATTTCGACATGCTGATTCTATACAGGCATGCCAGTGCGAGTGCCGCCGTTTCCGCGGGTGCTCCCACCCCTAGTGCCGGGCATACCCGGGCATGTGCGGGAGTGTGTGGATGTGGCTGGTTGCTAGCTGCACAACGGACAGCCCAACTGGGTCCGCTCACCTGCAGTGGGCGGCTGCTAGAATTATGGATTACGATATGTCAGACGACGCGCCGCCCTCACAAAGTCTCGTAACTGGCGGGCAGGTGGTCGTGCGGGTGGGCGGGTACCTTCTGCGGTAGTCCTGTGAATTTTAAATATTTCATTCTTGTCTGGCCCCTAGCCTACGAATTTGCTTGGGCTACCTCAACCGTGTCCTTCCGACTCCAGTGTGGGCGTGGCCATGAATGGCATCCTCTCTGTGGGGATGGAAATGTCACAGTATCCTGTGTATTGGATTCTTTCTTATTCCAGACTTGGTCCCCCACCTGCTTCCTTTGTCCGGCAACTGCTGCCCCCCTTTTGTTACATCTGTCCTTATCTGTCTGTGTACCCCCTCCCACCGCTACACCCGCCCCGCCCCCCCCCCTCCCCCTCCAAACGCACGACACACACATCCTCTTCCTCACTACACCCGCACCGCGCCCACGCGCTCACGCACCCACCCACCATCACGCCCCACCCACACCCACTCCCCATCGCCATACACCACACTGCACCCACCAACTTCTAACAACTACGTCCACGACCGCAACCACAACCACAACCACAACCACAACCACAACCACAACCACAACCACAACCACAATCACAACCACAACCACAACCACAACCACAACCACAACCATGCTCCGAAGTGGCCGCAAGAAGATCTGCCTCCTCTACTGCTGCGCCTACTCCATCGGCTGCGCGACCAAGCACTTCAATAACACACCCATCCTCATGCTAGGGCGTGTGTGCGCGGGCGTGTCCACTTCCATCCTCTTCTCCGCGTTTGAGGCGTGGATGGTTTCGCAGCACAACAAGGTGAGTGGCCCGCTTGGGAATGAACCAGGGGAGGGGCTATTGTGTGGCACTAGGCACAGCAAGGGGAGGCGTGGATCGTCTCCCAGCACAAGGAGAAGAGTGATCCGTGTGGGAAACAACAAGGTGAGCAGCCCGCTTGGGGGAGAGCCAGGTGCGCGGCCATTGTGTGGCACCACAAGAGGAAACGAAGATGGGATGGTCTACCGGCACAACATCGGGAGGCCTGGATGGTCTACCGGCACAACAAGGGGAGGCCTGGATGGTCTACCACCACAACAAGGGGAGGCCTGGATGGTCTACCACCACAACAAGGGCAGGCCTGGGTGGTCTACCACCACAACAAGGGGAGTGGTGGATGTATGGCGCGCCGACATCAGTGGCTAGGGTGGAAGAGAAGCAGTCGGTGAGCAGCCATGAGGTGCAGTGCGGGCAGTTGATAGGGTTGGAGGGGCACACAAGAGCATGTTAGCACAAATGACGTGGAGTACTGGTTGTACCGAATCGAGGGATGGGGCGTGTGTGTTGATGGCTTCCGGCATGGGGAAGCAAAGGATCTGCCAGGGTGGGGTAGGGTGGAGTGCGAAGCTCGTGGTTTGTAGTTTGTGGGTAACCCGTCTCCCTCCCAGAAGGCATGATGGGGCAGCATTGGTCGTGCTCTTCTGCACCTGTGATGACCTTGCCACTTGGTGGCGCAGGCACGGCCGGTCATTCACGCTCTTGCGCCTGTGGTTTATGCGCCAGCATGACACCCCACTGGCGCAAGTGCCCCCACATTCACGCCGAATCTCTTGACCCATCAGCGGAAGTGCTCCCGTGGCTGTCACTGACCAGTAGCGTTACGCGTTCAAGCCAAGCTTGATTGTAGACCTGTTGCCCTGACATGCTTGCAAAAGCCCACTCTTAACCTTCCCCCCCTTGTCCATCCTTTCCCTTCCCCCGTTTCACCTTTCTCCCCCCCTTCCCCCCCCTTCCCCCCCCTTCCCCCCCCTCCCCCCCCCCCCCCCCCCCCCCCCCCCCCCCCTCTCCCCGCCTCATTCTGCCAGCACATGTTCAAGTCGGACTGGCTGTCGCTCACGTTCGGCACCACTACGCTGTACAACGCGGTCGTGGCCATCTTGTCGGGGATCGTCGCCAACGTGGTTGTGGACTGGGCGGGGCTCAACCTCGTCGTCCCCTTCGACCTGGCGATCTGCGCGCTGGTGCTGTGCGGCACCGCGATCGTGGCGGGGTGGGAGGAGAACTACGGCCTCGGCGCGCAGGCGGACGTGAAGCAGATCCTGCAGGGCGGCATGCACTCACTCTGGAATGGTAGGGCATGCCTTGTACTGGCCTTGGATAGGGATGCTGAGAATATCTCTTGGTGTTGAGAAACATCCGAGACATCTCTTTTCCCCTGGGGCGGTGCGGTTCTGCTGTGTGGAGTGTGGGGTTCTTTGCATGACAAGGTTCCGAGGAACTGCGATCTCTCGGAACCTTGCCCCGGCGATTTCATATCTACTGTCCAGCCCGTGTCCGTTGCCCAGCCACTGTTGTAGGTTGGTATCCATGTAAGTGATGGCAAGAGGCCTGGCGTGTAATCGTGTGACAATGTTGTACCGCAAACACTCTTGGCAGATTGATGGTGCATGGCGGAGCATCTACCAGTATTGACTAGCAGAAGAGGAACAGGGTCTGTGGATGTTGGTATGTGTAGCGTTGGTGTGCTAGCATATTACATGATCCGAGGAGCAGTCAGCGGGGGGAAGGAGGGGGGGGGGGGGAGGGGAGAGAGAATCGCGGCAGACCCAGGAGGAAGCAGACTGCGCCTGAAGAGATAGAGATGTGTAGCATCCACAAATGGGAGGGAGGCAGGGAGGCAGAGTGACGGGTGGCAGTCGATGGTCAAAGTGAGTGAGTAAAGGACATCAAGGAAGTACAGCCATCCTGGCCATCTATGTGTGCAGTTACCTGCCGGGCAGTGTGGTGCGCATGTGCACGGAGTTACGGTACCTGGCTCCTATCTGCGGACTCGTGGGATTTCACAATCTTTTCCAGGAAAGGGGCTCTGCCTCTACAATGATATATGCAGCATGGTTCGCTCGCGTACTGTTTTATTTTGATACATGCTTTGCTCGCATCCCCTGTTGGCCCGGTCTATCAGAGACTGCTCTCCTTGCTTATTCTAGAGCTCCCTTTCTTGTCTAGTCTGGTTATTACTTCTTGTTCTATCCAGCGCCTGCTGCACGTGCGAGTTGACCACCTTGTCCTGTTCTCTACTTATCCTCTGATCGTGTGAATATATGTGGAGGTCACCGAGCACAGTCAACTCAAACAAAAAAAGATTGTTATTTACTGGTACTTTTCATTCGGTTTGTGTGCCCGGCTCCTACTCTGTTTGCGCGCTTTCCTCGCGGTGGTTGCCCTGCGTACCTCTCCACATCTGCCGAGTCATCCACAGACCAACGCATCTTGCTGCTTGGCCTCGTGCAGTCACTCTTCGAGGGCTCCATGTACACGTTCGTGTTCCTGTGGACGCCCTCCCTGCAGGTGAAACCACGTGACAAACATCGCCATGCACTGCTGGCGCATACCGACACCACACTTGCACACAGAAGTGGATGGATTCTGTTACACGTTCACACACCTGAAATCTGAGCACAGGGGCTGTGCTGTGCGCGTAGGCAGCCTGCTTGTACTGTGCTGCTACTGCGTTCAGTCATCATATCGTCTTACTTGAATTTGTATCTCATGTAACACTTTTATGCTAGCAGTCATTACTCTTGGTTGGGGTGAATCACATTTGTTGGGAGGCAGGCCAGGCAGAGGCGAGTGGCACTATGTAATGGGAGCGGAGGGCTGCCAGCTGCCCCTGCCGCTTCTGCTCTCTCCCTGACACCCGTCACAGACAGGTGGCACATGCGAAGGTGCGGACAGCGGGAACACCCGGACATGCTCGCTCCAGAGGGTGCTCTCCAGTCCCACCCCCCTGTGACCTGTGTGCTCACGTGCATAGGCCCAGGCAACAATCCGTCTTAGCTGCCGTCAGCTGCATGGCTGTCGTCATACTGCTAAGAGAATATCCCATGGCGGTCCTTGGTGGCGTGGCCGTATACTACAAGTTGCTGCCTGTTGGACCTTACTGTTAGTGTAGTGCGCTACTTGCGTGCGCCTCACCCGTTGACTCACCCGCTCCAACCGCAGGCGGGCGGCCAGCACATCCCCCATGGGCTCGTCTTCGCCTGCTTCATGGTCTGCATCATGATCGGCAGCACGGTCGCCTCCATACTGCTGCACGGCCACGACACCGCGCTGGCGTCCGGCACTGCCCACGCCCACGCTCACACGCGCGAGTCACCCCGCGAGTCCTCCGATGGGTCATCCACGTCCATCGTCAACAACTCGCCATCCTCGTCATCAGCCTCCCTGCTGCTGCTGCCAAAGGGCGGGGGTGGGGGCGGGGTGGCCGCAGCTGCTCCCCCCTCGGGTCCTGGGGGGGTGTCCACCCGGCGACATGCCGCCTCATGGCACCGGGTGTACGTAAACCGTCCACCGGAGAGTTATTTGCGGTTTGTGTTCCTGCTGGCGTCCGCGGCCATGATGGCGGCTGCCATGACTGAGGTGTGTGATATAGCTTTGCAGTGCGGTAGCATTTGTAAGGCGAAACACTCTTTGTTTTGTAGTGTTGGCGGTGGGGACAATAGCAGCTGCAGCCAGGGGGCATGGGATATGGGTCTTGGGGGGGACCCAGCTAGTCTGGATGTACATAGTATTTGTCAGCACAGTAGAGCCAGTGGATTATTGAAAGCCTGGGTTGCGGTTGCCTTGCCAAGCTATCATGGTTAATTGGCAGGCTAGGGGAAGTTGATTTTTGTGCTGGTTGATTTATGGGGGTAGTGAGGGTGGGTAGGGCAGGAGGAACGCATAGCATGCCCACTGTAGTGGCATTTGGCGCGGTGATGGTTGTGGCCCCAGGTTTACCAAGACACGGAGTTAGGGCCCTAGGGTAGGAGAACTCAGCACTGCCACTTTATAAGGCCCCCCCAGCGTTGTCCCCCAGCGCTTCTCTTTCCCATGCCATCCATGAATACGGATGCATGATTTCGTGAGCGTGACGAATGCTGCAATGATGACCGCAGATCATGCCAGAGGTGGGCTCAGATCGCAGATCATGCCAGAGGTGGGCACCAGTTGACTGGTGGCTGGTGTACTGCAGTTTCTTGGGTCCCAGAGGGCAGGAGGGGCACTTGGAATTTGTGAAAAGGACCTGCAAGCGGCTACTTGGCAGCTCAGTGCGTGGATTGTTTAACAGCTTTGGACACAGTCATGAGCACCGGGTACATGCAAGTGTGCTTGCACTGGGATGCACCGGACGCAAACAGGTGGCGGTTTGGCTGCTGGTGGCTTCCTGGCTGTGCCACGGCGAAGCATGTACCTATTTGCACCAAGGTTGTCTCATGGATATTCGCACCAAGGGTGGGATCTCGGAATGGTCACGCTGGGGTCCGATCCCATCGCACGTAGCTAATGCATACATGGCTTCGCGTCACCGCGGGCGGTTCAGCTAAAAGTATGCATTTGCGCTGAGTTGGCTACACTACATACTTGGTGGTCGTCGGCTGATGGCCAGGGTGTCTTGTCCTGCTGATGGCCAGGGTGTCATTGATGGTCCGTGTTCCGCTGATGGGTTTGCCCCTGTCCTGTTAATGGTCCGTGTCGTGTGCGTGCAGAACACGTTCACGTTGCTGCTGGCGTTCTTTGTGTTCGAGACGTGTGTGGGCATCTTCTGGCCCTCCCAGATGAAGCTGCGCAGCCAGTGAGTGCTTTCGCGCGTGCCACCGCCCTGGATGCCGCTGTGCCCTGCATGGTGATGACTGTGTCTAACGCTACCACCACTCTGTGCTACCTGTCGTTGTGTTTGCGTGGAACATGGCAGACTGCAGCGGTGGTCACTGTAACAGGCATGCACTGCCATGGAAGCTGCATGGGGTTGGTTAATAATAATGTTGAGTATGGATTTCTTATAAAATAGGTATTCTCCTTTTGGAGCAGACTGACGTGTTCCAGAAGCCTTTCTTCAGTGCCCAGTGGTCCTGTTGCATCATCTCGTAAGATGAAAAGCTTGCGCCCCTGCAGCCTTGCACTTGAGGGGCCCATGGGCACTGATGGGGTGTTAAGAATTACTTTACCCCGGTAAAAATCAATCGAGGCTCTCTCCAAGGCTTTGGCGAGATACAGCAAAGAGGCTACTTAGTCGCTTTTTCCATGAACCATGTGGAGACATTTTTTTGTGCTTAAATAGGGTTTTGCTGGGTTTTGGTAGCACGTCGTTAGAATTGATTGCACTGCACAACATTTGTCATGCCACGCCCCGGGGTGATCACCCTGGCTTATGTTTTTTTATCTGCTGGCTGCCATGGTCCCCCACCCCATTGCGCCAGGTACGTCCCTGAGGAGTTCCGCACGTCCCTGATGGTCTTCTTCCGCATTCCCCTGAACATGATCGTCGTCATGGTGCTGCTAAAGGTACAGGGCCTTACCATGAGCTTTCAGTGTTTGCTATTAGTGGGCTATCTGTGCACTGGGATGGTCATGGTGCTGCTGAAGGTACAGGGATTCTAGTAATTGGGGGTCTTGGCACGTATTATTAGTGCTCACTAGTACTCTATCGGCGCATTTCTGTTACCGTGGTAAGAGTTAGGTTAATATTGTGCGGAAACCTTTTGCCACTCGGCTTCTAAGGCTCCGCACAATATTACCAGCGATAACCACTCACTGGTCAACCAAAGTGCATGCGCGCAGCCTTTGGTTGACCAGCGAGTGGTTATCGCTGGTAATATTTGTGCGGAACCTTAGAAGCCGAGTGGCAAAAGGTTTCCGCACAAGATTAACCTAACTGTAAGGGCCCTTGACATGTGCTTTCGTTGGCTTCTGCTCAGTGGGCTATTGCTGCAATTTCCTTACAGAGTTGCACAAACTACATGAATCGAAATCACGTATGTTTTTTATGCTGTCCCCCTATATCACATTATTCCTTTCCCCCTGAAATTGTTTCTCCTTCTCCACCTCATGTTTCTTGCTGCCCCTGTAGCTCCTGAGGTTGTGCCCCCCCATGTCATTCGTAACAAACTTCCCTCTAACACTCTGCCTTCCCACGCTGCCCATTTCCCATCTCATCGCGGTGGGCCCCCCAGGCCGGCTCCCTCAAGACCAGCACCGTGTATGCGTTCTGTGCGGCATGGCTCATGCTGGCGGCTGTGTGCCAGCAGATGCTGCTGTCGCTCTTCAAGAAGGCCCATCGGCACCCGCACACATCGCAGCCGGTGGGTTGCGTGGCCTTGAACTGATCACAGCGACCACTTTGCCAAAGGGGCCGCCCTCACGAACCGTAGGGTTGCTGCGCTTGACAGCCAACCTGTATACATATCAGGTTGTCTCATTGATGTTGAGCGTGTGCTGGTGGTCTCGTTGATATCAGGATCTCCATCCGACTTCTTGAATAGTGCATTTGTTTTTAGAAGTTTAGTTTTATGGATATATTTTCGGGGTAATTACTGCTCCACACTCCACCTGTGCCGCCCGGCGTGTTGCTGCAGCACCCCATAGTGCCACGGAGCATCGCTCGTGGTTTGGCTGCCTCTTGCTCTTTCATTGGCGCCAAGATGGACGGGTTGATGATTTGGCCACGTCCATGGGCTCAATTGTCGATGACATGAATCTGCTCCGATTCCCACTAAGGTAGGGTCACCATTCTCATAAATTGTTACCTGGCTTTTATGTATTTTTTTGCTCAACCTGGTTGTTTGTTGGGTGTTGCACCCAGGAGCAGAAGCTGGCCCCTGATGCGGGCGAGATGGAGCCGTAGACTACCCAGCTGGCTTAACTTGCTGCCAAGGCCGTTGGACCCTTTTATAAGAGGGCATCAGCCCTTCTTGAGCCACCATGGGATTCTGCATCATGTGTTGGCGGTGGCAAAGAGAGTGTTCAGCTCTGCCCGATGACCACCTGGTCGTCATAAACCTAGATGGGCCCCGCAACATTGTCTGACCCCCCCACCCTTCCTACCAAGGGTGCACACACCTTTGTTAAGCACTTGAGACAACTATTCCTGGACGCATTCATTTACATGTAACTGCGTCGTAAGTATGTGTCGTAGTAAGTATTAATTAATTAATTAAGAACATAACTCCGTTGGGAGCTTATGTAATACATAGCCCTGAGAGGGGCATATGCTTTGTAGTACATGAGCTGCAACCTGCAGGTTTAATTTTTTAACCTGCGGGTGGGGGTTTGTAATCCGCCACCTGCTCTGGGTGCACAAGGTGCACGTGCACCACAATGATTAATTAATTAATTAAGAACATAACTCAGTTGGGAGTATATGTAGCACCTATCTCTGAGCCACGAGCCACGAGGTAGCCATGGCTGACGGCGGAGCTCATAACTGTCACGTTTGGGCACCAAATTCGGCCGTGAATATCACAATTGCTTCTTCTTTCTAAGTGATGTTAGACGCCGCAAGGCCCGCACCTTCAAGGAACAGCTAGTAGAGGACATGGGGGGCCTCGGCCTCTCCGTGATTTGGAAGAAGATGATGGACAAGGCCAAGTGGGCCCAGGTCATAGAGGACAATGAGCCCCCCCCAGTGGGGAAGCGCCCGCGTGTGCAATCCCGCGGGAGGCACGCCAGATAGCCTAGATAGACGTTGTAGTTAGAATGCTGTTAGATAGATGTAGTATGTAGCCAATGTAGATAGATTAGACCGGTAGGAATGTTGCACCCATCCATCCATCCATCGGGGTTAATGCTCCGTGACTCCCCAACGGGAGCACGAGTCTAATTAATTAATTAATTAATTTCTAAGAAGCACACGCTGATATAATTTTCCGAAGCTATTACGCAAGATATGGCGAGCAAACGCTCCTCCGCGCAACGCAGCCTGCATGGCGGCTGCACTCAGCCATGAAAATACGTCTGCAGCTCCGGCTGCAGCTTCGCCCTCTGGCCCAGACGGCGCCACGAGCCGGAAGCCCTAGTGGTCGCCCAGCCCCCCGGGCCTACCTCGCCCGCAGCGTCGCCTGAACCCAAGCGCAGTCGCCCTGCCGAGCCAACTTACAACTTTGACGCCAGCCAGCCCGGCTTTTTTGACAAGCTCAGCCACGATCGTATCCTGGCAGGCCTGCGTGTTCTTTGGATCGCACACCTCGCTTCTTGAACTGTGCAAGCAGCTCTTCATCCAGGGTCGCCCGGCCTCTTCGATTCTTGCCAGAGGCGCCAGTACACTTTCAACCCACATATCCCCAACCTCCGCCCCCCCCTTCCAGCAATACGCCCTCT
The DNA here is from genome assembly GCA_009746045.1 of Mesostigma viride. Lineage (NCBI taxonomy): Eukaryota > Viridiplantae > Streptophyta > Mesostigmatophyceae > Mesostigmatales > Mesostigmataceae > Mesostigma > Mesostigma viride. Next base: position 3,478,390 of record RPFO01000246.1, read on the forward strand.
TTTCCCTCCTTGGACGCTCCCTCGAGGAGCTTTGGCCCCCCAAGCCCCTCACCACCACCTTAACCGAATCCTCCATCCGCTCACTCCTTAAGGAGGCCCTCGACCAGCACGTGGCCCCCATCGCTGCAGATGTGGCGGCCATGGGCGGCACGCTGACTGCCGAGCTCCCCCTCCTCTCCACCATCTCCACCGCCACCTCCACCCTCCTCGCCTCCTCGACCGCCACTACCCCCTCAGGAGGACTCCGCCGCCATCACCGCCCAGCTCCGCGACATCGACCAGCGCCTCAAGGACAATGCCATCGCCATCGAGGTCCTGCAAAACACCGCAGGCCTCACCGCCCAGGCGGTGAAGGACATTTCTGCCAAGCCAGCCCTTTCTGGCCCGGCTGGCGATGCTCCTCCCACCCAGACGTCTGGGCGGACATGCCTGTGTTTTTTTACAGCGCGATACATCGCGTTGTAGGGTTAGAACGCGATGTATCGCGTTGTAATCTGACAACTGGCAAACCTATTAAACATGCGATTTTTGGTTTGAAACTTTAATTCAACACAGGTCAAAAACATCTCATAGAATTAAAGAAAAAATCCTGGTATTTTTGATATTTTTTTGTTACAGCTGTACACAGAAATGCACCACTGAAATTGGGTGTTTTTGCACGGTACCGGCCGCGCGAAGACGACGGCGATGGCGGCAACCTAATCTGGCCAGTTCCCACCAGATTTTGTGGTCAGAGATAGTGTTCGACGTGAATGCCAGGGACAGGGGTTTGCCAGGACGTACTTTACGAGTGCCCACGTCCTATTGGGGCGCTGGCTATGTCGCCAAAGCACAGAAGAAGTATAAAACAGACAAGATGACATGCAGGTGTCGTCAAGAAGCTGCTGGCCGGTAGGGGTAGACAGCTAGTGGACTTGTGGAAGGTTTATTTCGCGGCTGACAGGAGCACGGAAAAGCTTACGGAATGGCAGGTCTTGCTGTGGTTAGAGACTAGCTGAGAATGAGCAGGATTATTAGGCAGCGTAGGATAGCATTTGTAGGACACCTTGCCCGCACCAGCCAGGTCGACACCACCCTTGGTCTGGCCGGCCCCCAGCGGCTTGGACAGCCAGGGCGGCACATTCTGACCTGGCCTGGCCCCGCGGACATTCCCAAAAGGGTAGGGAAACCTGTCACCAACTACGTTCAGATGTTGATGGACGACCTAGTGGTCCCAGCCCAGTTTGAGCACCGCATCCACTCTCTCTCCCGTCTTTGGACTGCCATGCATGCAGGACAAGACGCGGTGGAAGAAGATTGTCAAGGCGCACACGCCCGACCCTGTGCATGGGCAAGCCACCTCCCCCCAAGCGGAGGAGGCGTTTTGATGAGTAGTGTCTACAGTTAGGATTTTCTAGATAGAGTTAGGATAGTTCGATCACGCGCGGCTTCCTCCACCCCATCCATCATGAAATATGTGCTACATGACCTCCCCACGGAGGCATGTTATAATTTAAATTTTAATTTTAATTGATTAATTAATTAGCAGGAGCAGCGCAATGTGCAGCAGCGGATTCAGGCGATAGAAAATGAATGCGGAACAGGCGATGCCAGCGATGGTGATGATATGGCACTGGATCAGGTGGGGATGGCGAGTTGGATGGTGCTTCCATGGCCTTATTAGCTAGGCCCCCCACCCCATGTGGCATGTTGTGATGTTAAATTAAATTAAAAATTAAATTATAACATGCCTCCGTGGGGAGGTCATGTAGCACATATTTCATGATGGATGGGGTGGAGGAAGCCGCGTGATCGAACTATCCTAACTCTATCTAGAAAATCCTAACTGCACTACTCATCAAAACGCCTCCTCCGCTTGGGGGGAGGTGGCTTGCCCACAGGGTCGGGCGTGTGCGCCTTGACAATCTTCTTCCACCGCGTCTTGTCCTGCATGGCAGTCCAAAGACGGGAGAGAGAGTGGATGCGGTGCTCAAACTGGGCTGGGACCACGAGGTCGTCCAGCAGCATCTGAACGTAGTTGGTGACAGGTTTCCCTACCCTTTTGGGAATGTCCTTGGGGCCAGGCCAGGTCAGAATGTGCCGCCCTGGCTGTCCAAGCCGCTGGGGGCCGGCCAGACCAAGGGTGGTGTCGACCTGGCTGGTGCGTGCAAGGTGTCCTACAAATGCTATCCTACGCTGTCTAATCTCGTCCGAAACACGAGGCATGCCATGATACAGAGACTCTGATGACGGACGCTCGGAAAAACCTACATTAAGGACCTGCCGGAGCATCCTGTAAACTGTGCCGTCGAGCCGAGCTGCCAGCTTGGGGGGAGGGTCCACGCCTCGGCGCCATACGTGAGCACCGTGAGGACGAGGACCTTGAAGAGCATGCGCTTGCGGTGCCCGTTAAGGCCCTTCGAGCGCCAGTAGGGTGTGAGCGAACGGAGCTTGGCCCAGGCAAGGCCGATGCGGGTGTCCACATCGTCGGCGGTGTCAGGAAGCCAGCTCCCCAGCAGCTTGAAGCGGTCGCGGAACGGGACCTCCGTCCCGTCGAGCAGGCGCGGCAGCGGTGGTTTACTGGATGCGCCTATCACCATCGCCTCAGTTTTGACACTAATCTCCAGCCCCACCGCCCGCGCCTCCAGGCCCAGGCAGTCCAGCCAGGTCTGAATGTGCTCGGGGCGCTTGATCAATGAGGGTGGTATCATCCGCATAAATCAGGTCGGCAAGGCGGTAACCAGGTCTAACCCCGCCGTGCTCTTTCACGTTAAGGATGTCCAAGCCTGGCTCGAACCCCTTAAGAGCAGTAAAGCGCGCACGTGCCCGGCGCATGACGTGATCCACGACAATAATGAACAGGTATGGGGACAGGACACAACCTTGCCACACCCCGTGGTGAAGGGGGAATGGTGGAGTGGTGCCCTCCGCAGTCCGCACTACTGCCTGTGAACCCTCATACAGACGGCGAATGGCAGCAATAAACGCAGGTGGTACCCGATCCAGAGCTAGGATGGCCCAAAGAGCCTCCCAGAGAACCGTGTCAAAGGCCTTGATATAGTCAGCAAAAATGAAGACCAGCGGCAAACTGTCAGGGGGAAGTCGACGCACCTCCTCCATCAACCGGCGCGCGACAAACACAGCCATGACAGTGTTACGACCACGACGGAAACCCATCTGAGACTCACCCAGGTGTGGGTCCAGCGCGGCGCGGAGCCTGTGCAGCATCATGCGCATGAAGACCTTCAGCGCGGCGCTCTGGAGGCAGACACCCCGGTAGTTACCGGGGTCAGCAGCAGAGCCCTTCTTGTACAGCATGACGCGGATGGCCGTCTGCCACTCAGCAGGCGGAGGCTCGTCAGAGAGCAGGACACGGTTGCAGAACGCCAGCAGAAGATCCCTAACCGCCAGATCAGGGGTCTTCAGCAGCTCAGCAGAAAGGTGGTCGGCACCGACCGCCGCATCGTACCGCAGGCGAGCAAGGGCGCCGTCCAATTCCTCCAAAGTGAAGGGGTGGACGACGTCGTTGGTGGCAAGGCAGCCCTCCTTCAAGGCGGGGACTTGGTAGTCCGCGGCCAAGGAGGGGGGCGCTGGCGGCGGCGGGGGTCCGGCGACCCCGAGGCGGGCGGCCGTCTCGGGGTGAAGCGGCGGGGGGGGGGCGCGAGCCCCACCGGTCAAGGAAACATTGTGGGCCAACCAGCGGTCGAGGCTTACCGGCGCCGTGCCGTCCCCCGTTGTGATGTTAGCATGCGCTTCCTACTGCGTTGTACTGCGTTGTAATTGTGATGCATAGGAAAAATAGCTGCAGTGGCCAAATGGGCCTGGCTTTTGTTTCATGTGCAGGCTCTACATATGTTGCACATAGCTCAGGCAAAAGGCCAGATTTTTTACTTCATTAATTTCTGAATAAACACGTCGCTTGTCACCTAGGGTCAAGAAATCGCGGTTTATGACCAGCCCCCCTGTATTCATAGCACTGTATCTCTCTATGGAATAGGAATTTGGTAGGTCTGAGTAGCTCAAAAAAAACTTTGATTTATTATGGGCTTTCAGGAAAGTATATACATGACCATGCAAAAAATGCTGGGCGAGCACCGCAAGCGCATGCATGCTCTTCAAGGTCCTCGTCCTCACGGTGCTCTCGTATGGCGCCGAGGCGTGGACACTCACACCCAAACTGGCAGCTAGGCTAGTCGGCACGGTTTACAGGATGCTCCGACAGCTAGGTCCTTAACGTAGGTTTTTCAGAGCGTCCGTCATCAGAGTCTTTGTATCATGGCATGCCTCGTATTTCGGACGAGATTAGGCAGCGTAGGATAGCATTTGTAGGACACCTTGCTCGCACCAGCCATGTCGACACCGCCCTTGGTCTGGCCGGCCCCCAGCGGCTTGGACAGCCAGGGCGACACATTCTGACCTGGCCTGGCCCCGAGGGCATTCCCAAAAGGGTAGGGAAACCTGTCACGAACTACACCCAGATGTTGCTGGACGACCTAGTGGTCCCAGCCCAGTTTGAGTACCGCATCCACTCTCTCTTGATGGAGGAGGTGCGTCGACTTCCCCCTGACAGTTTGCCGCTGGTCTTCATTTTTGTTGACTATATCAAGGCCTTTGACACGGTTCTATGGGAGGCTCTTTGGGCCATCCTAGCTCTGGATCGGGTACCCCCTGCGTTTATTGCTGCCATTCGCCGACTGTATGAGGGCTCACAGGCAGTAGTGCGGACTGCGGAGGGCACCACTCCACCATTCCCCCTTCACCACGGGGTGTGGCAAGGTTGTGTCCTGTCCCCATACCTGTTCATTATTGTCGTGGATCACGTCATGCGCCGGGCACGTGCGCGCTTTACTGCTCTTAAGGGGTTCGAGCCAGGCTTGGACATCCTTAACGTGAAAGAGCACGGCGGGGTTAGACCTGGGTACCGCCTTGCCGACCTGATTTATGCGGATGATACCACCCTCATCGAGAGCCCCGAGCACATTCAGACCTGGCTGGACTGCCTGGGCCTGGAGGCGCGGGCGGTGGGGCTGGAGATTAGTGTCAAGACTGAGGCGATGGTGATAGGGGCATCCAGTAAACCACCGCTGCCGCGCCTGCTCGACGGGACGGAGGTCCCGTTCCGCGACCGCTTCAAGCTGCTGGGGAGCTGGCTTCCTGACACCGCCGACGATGTGGACACCCGCATCGCCCTTGCCTGGGCCAAGCTCCGTTCGCTCACACCTTACTGGCGCTCGAAGGGCCTGGACGGGCACCGCAAACGCATGCTCTTCAAGGTCCTCGTCCTCACGGTGCTCACGTATGGCGCCGAGGCGTGGACCCTCCCACCCAAACTGGCAGCTCGGCTCGACGGCACAGTTTACAGGATGCTCCGGCAGGTCCTTAACGTAGGTTTTTCCGAGCGTCCGTCATCAGAGTCTTTGTATCATGGCATGCCTCGTGTTTCGGACGAGATTAGGCAGTGTAGGATAGCATTTGTAGGACACCTTGCCCGCACCAGCCAGGTCGACACCACCCTTGGTCTGGCCGGCCCCCAGCGGCTTGGACAGCCAGGGCGGCACATTCTGACCTGGCCTGGCCCCGCGGACATTCCCAAAAGGGTAGGGAAACCTGTCACCAACTACGTTCAGATGTTGATGGACGACCTAGCTAGTGGTCCCAGCCCAGTTTGAGCTCCGCATCCACTCTCTCTCCCGTCTTTGGACTGCCATGCAGGACAAGACGCGGTGGAAGAAGATTGTCAAGGCGCACACGCCCGACCCTGTGGGCAAGCCACCTCCCCCCAAGCGGAGGAGGCGTTTTGATGAGTAGTGTAGTTAGGATTTTCTAGATAGAGTTAGGATAGTTCGATCACGCGGCTTCCTCCACCCCATCCATCATGGAATATGTGCTACATGACCTCCCCACGGAGGCATGTTATAATTTTTTAATCCACTCTCTCTCCCGTCTTTGGACTGCCATGCAGGACAAGACGCGGTGGAAGAAGATATATTGTCAAGGCGCACATGCCCGACCCTGTGGGCAAGCCCCCTCCCCCCAAGCGGAGGAGGCGTTTTGATGAGTAGTGTAGTGAGGATTTTCTAGACTAGATAGCTTAGAGTTAGGATAGCTCGATTACGCGGCTTCCTCCACCCCATCCATCATGGAATATGTGCTACATGATCTCCCCACGGAGGCATGTTATAATTTAATTTAATGCAAAAAAAATTTCCTTAGGTGCTATACGCGTTCTAAAAAAAGCTTACAACGCGATATATCGACGTTCTAATTAAAAAAACACGGGCTAATTAACTAGCTAACTAAATAACTAACAAATTAAATTAAATTAAATTAAATTATAACATGCCTCCGTTGGGAGATCATGTGTCACATATTCCATGATGGATGGGTGGGGTGGAGGAAGCCGCGTAATCGAACTATCCTAACTCTAAGCTATCTGGGCTAGAAAATCCTAACTACACTACTCATCAAAACGCCTCCTCTTGGGGGGAGGGGGCTTGCCCACAGGGTCGGGCGTGTGAGCCTTGACAACTAACAAATGGTCCGGATAATTCTCCCGATTCCTGGCCTGCATTGGTTTGTCTCACAAAGACATAACCAGTACCACTTGGTTAAGAAGACGGTACTTTTACATAACGAAGCCACATGCACGTAGTACTAAGCAGTGCACTTGAGGGGCCTGAGGCTTCTCTCACTGACATAATGGCATTTGTGCTTGCCTCGACAGTATGTGTCCTCTCCCTGCATGCACATTCAAGGTACGGCCAACAGGTGATATATAAGACCTCGTGCTGGCCAGCAAACGCAGCAACCCGAGGTATTATCATCCACATGTGTATGAGGTCTGTTCCTCCAGCCCTGGCAATAAACAGGTAAAAGGAAAGAAGCCTCGAGGTTCATCATCCTTCGCTGTGCCCCCTAGCCGCCCAAGCACCCTCCTCCCTCTCCTTCTCCCTCTCCTTCTCCCTCTCCTTCTCCCGATCCAGCTGAGCAAACGCTTCATCCAGCTGCGACCGTTTGGGGTCCGGCACCTCCAAGTGGAAGCTGAGCACCGGCAGGTGCTTCACGTCCAGGTAGCCGCCCATGCGCTGCCGGATCTGGTGGCGGTAGCGCTCCAATATGGAGGCTGCAACCGTCTCGTGCTCCGGCATGCATGCCCACAGCACATAGGCCTTGCGCAGGTCAGGCGACATGCGCACCTGGCGCGATATGAGGGGAACCATGCACCGAGGCCACACGACAAGACAGAAATCGAAATGGGTTGCACGAGACTACCATCACGGCGCAATGAGGGGAGCCGCGTACCAGGGCAACGGCACCAAAATGGTTCGCATAAAGATATTATACTAGTATGGATTATTACACATGCCCGCACTGCATTTGGTTGACGAAAGCTGGGAACTATGGTATGGGCCCAAGCATGGATTAGCTTAGGGGAATCGGCTTCGCGGGTCTGGCAGGTTTGCAGCACACAATTGGGGCTGGGAGCACTAGCACGCGTGCTACCAAACGCAACGTTGGCCTTGGAACCGTGAATACTTTGCTCCCTTCCCCCCACATGCAAGCATGAATGCGAAACTGTGATCTGGGTCCGTAGTTCCCAGGCTTCTGCAAGCGCCTGCCCCATGTGATGGCACCAGAATGAATTAATCCAATGCCTATAACCCATGGGCACCTCCTCCGTGGAGCTCAGTGCTAATCCTGCCAGGTATCACCGTTGGCCGAGGCGCACGTCCACCACAACTTGCCCTACACTGCCCAAGAGTAGTCACAAACATGGCAGTCACAGCGGGGGCATGCAATTCACACCTAGTGTGGAGACGCCCCCACGGCAAACAGATGCCATCGCATGGGTGTGACGGGTGCAAGCCATAGGGCCCACATATGCAGGTAGGCGGCCTTCAATATGGAGGCATATTCAGTTGAAAAACCAAGCAGACACCATCACATCCGTGCGTGTATAGGGAACTCACCTTCAGGATGCTGACGTGGCACTCTGTGAACAGCTTGTGCGCCAGGGGCCCGTCCTGGAGGCTCGTCAGAAGCGCTCGCGTGATGACGGTCGCGCGCCTCGCCTGCCTCACGTGGGAGACGGGAGGCTCCTCGCCCGCCAGCCCCTGGAGGGCGTCCCGTGGTAGTAGAGCGCCCTGGGACGCGCGGGAAGAGTATGCACACGTTTGTGACGATTGGGCGCACGACCAGGGGCTGGCACGCCCCCCCGGTTGCCAGAAGCGGGCCTTTTTTTGTGATGGCCGTCCCGGTAATGTTTGTGATGGAAGAGCACGGATTCTGGCCAACCTGCCTAGCAGGCTCTCTGGACTCGCCCATGAATCAAGGTGTCGGCAAATTCCTGGGACCAGCGCCGAGCTGGCATCCCTGGGTGCCTGAGCACTGCGTAAAAAGAAGCGCAGCACTGCCCGCGAACTCCCTGACATGACAGACACTTTCGCGGGTGCTTATAGACAACGGGTCATATGTATGTATGGCGTTGGCGAGCTGCAACAAAATGAGCTCCGCAGAGGCCCCTTAGTTTATTTGGCTCCCTGTGCCTTCGCCTCGCGTTTCGCTTTAGCGGCGGCAATTTTGGCCTCGCGCGCCTCCTTCGCCGACGAATACTGGCGGCTCTTCCCGATTATATGCTTAGCCTCTCCCGTCGCGAGCGCTGCTGCTGTGGCCTCCGCTGCTGTTTCTATGCAGGCTTGTCTTAGGGAATCAACCGCTTTGTTCTTCGACATGCTACTAGCAGACAGAACGGAGGATTCAGACGGTAACGCTAAGAAGTCTAAATACCCCACAAATTGCCCTTCGAAGTGTCCGTTTCTTGCCGAAAATCTTCCTCACTGCTCCATGGCACTGCGGTGACTCCTCGCGTGACCCCAAACAAATATACTGCTGTCGTCTCAGTAGTGGTGCCTAGTATAGTACAGTAATAATCCTGAATCGGCATTATATTTAGGGCTGGCACATCCGGGTCTTTTCTCGACCCGGACCGAACACGAACACCTGGGGAGAGTACCCGAACCCGAACCCGAACATGTTCGGTACATTCCCAGGTGACCCGAACACGAACACGAACATGTACTGTTTAGGATTGAGTGACCCGAACCCGAACCCGAACATACCCGAACATTCTACCGAACACGAACAATTCATTAAATAAATTAAAATAAGTGAGAAACTATACATAGTTTGTTGTCACTTTTCATAATACGCAATAAATTAATAATGATTACGTAATCATTACCTAAACTAGTCCGGTCGTGCTTAGACAATTCTACTACCGTACAACAGCTTTGCTCTTGCCAGCGTGTCGGCGGACTAATCTAGGCCGCTTTTTCATCAGAGAAGCGTTGCCTAGTCGGATCACTGGATGGTACTACAGGGATTCCGCCAGAAATGTTCGGTACCGGGTCAGAGGCGAACATGTTCGCCCGGTTCCCAGGGTGACCCGAATACGGACACGAACATGTTCTGCAAGTTTCCAGGTGACCCGAACCCGAACAGCACATGTTCGGCCGAACATTTTTGCCGACCCGAACACCGCACATGTTCGGTATTCGCCCGAACATGTCCGTGTTCGGTATGCGGCGGATGTGCCAGCCCTAATTATATTTTATATTTGCTGTTGACGTGAAGGTTGTCGCTGTGAGTGCCAGAGCGCCTGTGGGCTGTGACTTGAAGCAGGCTACTGATAGTGACCCTTTTAGTGTCAGCATGATTTCCTGGACTATAGTGACCGAATCTCGAGATTCTGAAAACACATCTCCTAGGCAGTTTTTCATGACGGATGCAACTGCTGAAGGGGATGTCAGAAAAAATTATATCTACTAGTAGTTGTAGCAGCTTTGACTCAACAAATCAGATTTCTGCAAGGAGCATACGGATTTCTACCTGACAAGCCGGTATATTTTGCGGCCGCCCTCTCAGCAGTTGAATCTGGCATGAAAAACTGTTTGGCAAAAGTGGTCTCGGATCCTTGAGATTCCAAGTAGATTGTTCAGGAAGTCAAGTTATGTCTAGCTTTAGTTCATTGGCTGTAACTGCCAGCTATATCCTTACTTTGTGAATAACTGCCAGATTCATAGGAATCTTGTCCTTGTCCCGCAGGAACTTATTTCTTATTTCTGATTTCTGATTTGATGAATATTTTTCCAGATTTTTTTTACCTGCCACACTATTGGCTGGAGCTGTGGGCTTGTCTCCATGTTAACTTAAGCAGGGGAAGCACAATATGCTTGTTTAGCCCTAGTTTGGTCAGCAAAAGTGGCATTTTCTCAACGTAGATGTTTTTAAAATATTTTCCCATGAATTTTGATATATTTTGCGGTATTTTTGGAAAAGTATTTCAAAAGTTAAGGCCACCTGACACAATTTTGACCCTTTTGGCCTAACCAGCCTGTACAAACTGGCAACTGAAAAGGCTGGCGATAGACCGGTTCTACCCTATGAAAAAAGCACATTTTTGCGAATTAATTACTGTAGTTTTTCGCGTTGGGTGTATCGGACTTTGACCCCTGCCGTCCACATATTGACAATTCCTGGCACTTAAAGATTAGATTCAGAGTGCCCTCATCGAGATCAGATCTCGATCAGATTCTGTCGATTGCGCTAAGTTTACTCCAACTCGAGATTGGCCCCCCCAATGTCTTACTTGTCTCATCTGGACTTTCGCCCATTTGGTGCTACAGTAAGGGGACAGCACACAGCCATTTTCAGCTGTCTTGTAGCCCTACTATTACTGAACTGGAAACGGACTTTCTAGTAGCTGAGGTATGATCCAGGATGGCAGGATCCTCTCGCGGAGATCTCTTTTTGTCGATTGCGCTACTCAAAATAAAAATCGAACTTGATTTTTCGGCCCCAGGCTTGATTTTTTAGCCCCAGTCAGGCCAGTCTACGATAGTAGACCGGTCTACCGCCAACCCTTGCATCGCTGTGTAAGCATCATTTTGTACTTACTGGCAAACCAATTGATTATGCACACGACAATGTTATATAGGGCTGGCACATCCGCCGCATACCGAACACGGACATGTTCGGGCGAATACCGAACATGTGCGGTGTTCGGGTCGGCAAAAATGTTCGGCCGAACATGTGCTGTTCGGGTTCGGGTCACCTGGAAACTTCAGAACATGTTCGTGTCCGTATTCGGGTCACCCTGGGAACCGGGCGAACATGTTCGCCTCTGACCCGGTACCGAACATTTTCTGGCGGAATCCCTGTAGTACCATCCAGTGATCCGACTAGGCAACGCTTCTCTGATGAAAAAGCGGCCTAGATTAGTCCGCCGACACGCTGGCAAGAGCAAAGCTGTTGTACGGTAGTAGAATTGTCTAAGCACGACCGGACTAGTTTAGGTAATGATTACGTAATCATTATTAATTTATTGCGTATTATGAAAAGTGACAACAAACTATGTCTAGTTTCTCACTTATTTTAATTTATTTAGTGAATTGTTCGTGTTCGGTAAAATGTTCGGGTATGTTCGGGTTCGGGTTCGGGTCACTTAATCCTAACAGTACATGTTCGTGTTCGTGTTCGGGTCACCTGGGAATGTACCGAACATGTTCGGGTTCGGGTTCGGGTACTCTCCCCAGGTGTTCGTGTTCGTGTCCGGGTCGAGAAAATACCCGGATGTGCCAGCCCTAATGTTATAAGATTGCTCTAGTTGTGCTAGCAAACGTGACAGCTGACGAGGACGGAGGTTCTATCATCTAAACATTTCAATTGGATGCCACGCACGACGGCACAAGGCGGCAAAAACCTCACCATGCCACGTGCCTCGAGCTTGGTCCATGGCGCCAGAACTCAGCGCCTAGCAGCACCAAAGAGAACGGCCATTCGCGAGTCGTAAAACTGAATGGAAGCTCTGTTACGGGGTCGTTTCGCTGGAAATGGCAATTCGTACGCCCTGCTTTCGAAGGCATGTCTTCGTCATGATGTCGATTTTCCTCACCACTTGAACGCATTTTGAAATCTCACAAGTTGCCGTGCAATGTTGGTCAGCATAGACGACTGGAGGAGGCAGGCAGTTTAAGGCGACCGCTCTGCGTCGCCAGGCCTGCCAAAACCCTGTTGCCCAAGACAGCAGCAGGTTATCTTGTCGAATGACACCCTCATCTCTCGACGGAAATTGAAATTCGCGTAGCAGGTTGTTATGGGTGCTCTTGGCGCGGCAGCTGGGAATGTGGATCCCTCGTTTTGGGGGATCCAAGGCGGCATGAAAGGCCTGGCCGAGGCCGTGGCAGTCGGGTGCCGGTCCTTGTCCGCCTTGCAAAAGGCCGCAGAACAAAGGTTTGCATCAGGCGGCGCTCCGGAACTGCATTTGCCGGCATCCTCGCGGGTAAAAGACAGAGTGGGTAGCCTGCAGTCGGCGGCCGCCGACCGGACGTCGCAGCATCCGCGCGCAACGTCCTCTGCGGCGGCGCTGAGCGTCGCTGCTTCCTCCTTCCTGAGCCCGGATTGGTACCCAGACGCCGCCAATTCCGAAGGACCCCCACCAGCGCAGCCAGACAAATTCGGCCCGTTCCTGGACGACGGCACGCTCCCTGGGGAACTCGGCGACGGCTCGCAAAAGCCTCAGCACTGGAAATTGCTCCTCTTGAACGCGGCGGCTGTCGTGGGGACCGCCTCCGCGATGAGGTCAGCATCCCCGCGGCCCCCCCCGCCACCTGAGGACCCTGGCAGACAGGTGGCGCAAGCCCGCAAGCCCGGCGTATCACCCTCAGTGCTGGACACACCCGCCACCATCCCTGTCCCTGCCCCTCTCCCTGCCACCGTGAATGCACAACTCCCCAAGGATGTGCCGGCAGTAGCAGAAGCGGCCGCGGTGCCCCACACCCGTAAGCGGCGGTACGTGAGCCAGAACAACCGCCAAGTAGGTGACGTGCACCAGTTGAACGGGCACGCCGCCCCAGCAACCACAACAGCAGTTGCCACATCAACGACAAGGGCTGCCGCCCACAGGGCGGAGCTACAGAGCGGGGCCGCTACTACGGCTGCGGGCGCGGGCCCGGCTGGCCCGGCGGGGGCAGCAGCCAGTGGTCACTCCCGTGCACAGGAAGGCTGCGCGCAAATGGCAGGGGAGTATGACGTCTTGCACCCGCTGATGTCAGCGCTGGACGTGTTGAGGTCACGCCTGTTCCCACCCTCAGAGCACACCGCGAGGAAGCGGGTGGCTACCCACGGGGATGTGGGGGGCCACAAAGGCAGCTCTGCTGGCGATGCTGCTGCCACTGCTGCTGCCACGGTGACTGCAGCTGGTGCCGGTATCCCCCCCCCCCCAATGGCCTCTACAAGTCGTCCTGGGAGGTCCCTGATGCCCCCCCCGCGTGCCGGCACGCTCATGCACCGGGCAGACGTTGCTGCGGGGGACACCCTGGACGAGGGCTCGACGGACGCCCCCTGGCCGTGGCTGCGCGCGAGAACGGGCGGCGCGTCGACCACCGACGACAATCATGACAATGGCGACGAGGGCAACGAGGGCGACCGGGCCATGGCAGGGAGCGCTGCGCGCGCGGCACAGTTGCGGAGGCAAGCAGCAGACTCCCCCACGTGGCCGCGAGATGGCCGCAGGGTGGGCCGGGGTAGTCACAAGGGCGGGCGTAACAGTACAGAGGATGGTGGCGCGAGCGGGCCCTCATCATCATCGTCGTCAGCGGAGACGTTCCTGGCGTCGGCTTCTCACAGCCGGGCGGCATCTAGCCAGCCGTCATCGTCATCATCTCCATCATCATCACCATCATCGGCGTCGTCAGCTGCGCACGGGTTCGAGATCTGCGGCGCCGACACGGAGCTGCCCGCCACCAAGCGCACGGTCCAGCTGCGGTGGGCACTCTGCAAGCTAGCGGCCGCCAAGTCCCGGCGCATGCGCGTGGGCGCCTACGTGCTGCATGTGCCCTCGGGGGAGGCGAGCGGCGTCAACGCGGGGGACGCGTTCCCGCTCGCATCCATCGTCAAGACGGCGTACCTGGTGGAGGCCGCGCGGCAGATGCAGGCGGCCGAGGAGGAGGCGGTGGCCAAGGGGCCGGGCAACGTGCCGTCGCTGCACCTCAAGGTGAGGGGGGTGAGGGGGGTGAGGGAGAAGTGAGGGCAAGTGCCGGAGGGTACTGAGGGCGGGTGGGTTGTGGCCTGCAAAGTGAGGTGAGGGGGGTGGGGAAAGCGCTAACCGCAAGATGGGGGTGGGGGGGGAGGGATGCACCGCAATGTGGGAGTGATGGGGGGGGGGGGGCTGCTTGCCATCAAGGGAAGGGCCTCTGCCTCCAGGGGGGTGGGGTGGGGGGAGGGCCTGTGCCTCCAATGGGGGGAAAGGGGGCAAGGGAAGTTTGTATGTGCAATCCCGGTGATGGAGGTGGATGTCACAAGGGCATGCGCAGATGCGATCAACGCGCAGAAGATGGTGTTTGCTGAACTGATGCCAAGGGTGCGCCTGCTGCCACGTAACCATGGGGTCGGGACTGTTCGTGCTAGGCGCGCTCTGCCCAGTGCCAGCTGACGAAAGGCAAAAAGGTGGCGTTCCTGGCTGTATGCTTGCCTGCAATGATGACATCATCCTGGCGCTGATGACGTCATGTTGGTATCATGCTGTACCACTCCTTGTTGGCATGACATTCTGCCTATTATTGTTATGTCATTACTATGGTAGTTGTTAATATTATTATATTATTATTGTTTTTGTTGTTATTATTTTTATTTTACTATCGCCAACTGCCGACACCGAGTGACCGGAGTTGCAAGACCTACTCTTTGCGAAGCCTGCGAACGTTGACATCATATATATATGCATTGAGAATGATAAGTTACGGATGTGAGAGGGGCATGCAACATAAGGAAAACCCGGAAAAGAAGAAGAGCCCTGAAGAAATTAATTAATAGGAATCTGACACGGACATCCAAGGATCACGCCAGCTGCACAGGGGACAACTAACTACATCACAAAACTATATATATATATATGCGTTTGGGTATTGGTTCGGTCATGTGTCCGCTGGCGCACACTCCAGACCCCGGTGGAGCTGCGTGAGTGCGACAAGTGTATCGGCTCAGGCAAGCTGACGCGGTGGGCCAGCGGTGCGCTGCTGACGTTTGGGGAGTGCGTTGAGTGGATGGTACGTGGCCGCGTGCGCGCTGGGATGGGTCCATGGGGCATCGTGCGCGATGAAGCCACCCCGACTTCAACACTCCAACCCCAACACAATAACCAGCACTCCAACCAACACTCCAACCAACATACCGACACACTAACACACTGACACACTGACACACTAACACACCCACACACCAATGAACCAATGAACCAACCCACCCACCAGCCAGGCAGCCAGCCAGCCAGGCAGCCAGCCAGCCAGCCAGCCAGCCAGCCAGCCAGCCAGCCAGCCAGCCAGCCAGCCAGCCAGCCAGCCAGCCAGCCAGCCAGCCAGCCAGCCAGCCAGCCAGCCAGCCAGCCAGCCAGCCAGCCAGCCAGCCAGCCAGCCAGCCAACCCACCAACCACCAACCCACCAACCCACCAACCCACCAACAAACCAACCAACCAACCAACCAACCAACCAACCAACCAACCAACCAACCAACCAACCAACCAACCAACCAACCAACCAACCAACCAACCAACCAACCAACCAACCAACCAACCAACCAACCAACCAACCAACCAACCAACCAACCAACCAACCAACCAACCAACCAACCAACCAACCAACCAACCAACCAACCAACCAACCAACCAACCAACCAACCATGTCGTCTGTGACGCCCCTTGTTTGGTTTGTTACACGTCCCCGCCCCTCTCTTAATCTGCTGGTGGCACATCATCACATGGCCTCATCTCGTCGTCGCAGACGGTTCCCTCGGCCAACACAGGTATCAGCAATTCCGCTATTTTGGTGCCCTGTTCCCACTTTGTTGCCTGCGTGCTCTGCATGCCCGATGACCCTCTCGGACAAGAATGGTGGTTGGTAGTGTTCTTACTGTGACGCTGCTGTGCCTGTTCTTATCGCGAAACCACCTTGCCTGATGGTGTTCTTACTGTGATGCTGCTGTGCCTGTTCTTATCGCGAAACCACCATGCCTGATGGTGTTCTTACTGTGATGCTGCTGTGCCTGTTCTTATCGCGAAACCACCATGCCTGATGGTGTTCTTACTGTGACGCTGCTGTGCCTGTTCTTATCGCGAAACCACCATGCCTGATGGTGTTCTTACTGTGATGCTGCTGTGCCTGTTCTTATCGTGAAACCACCTTGCCTGATGGTGTTCTTACTGTGATGCTGCTGTGCCTGTTCTTATCGTGAAACCACCTTGCCTGATGGCGTTCTTACTGTGATGCTGCTGTGCCTGTTCTTATCGCGAAACCACCATGCCTGATGGCGTTCTTACTGTGATGCTGCTGTGCCTGTTCTTATCGCGAAACCACCTTGCCTGATGGTGTTCTTACTGTGATGCTGCTGTGCCCGCTGACCCCGTCGCATCTGCCCAGATGACCATCTCGGACAACACGGCGGCCGACCTGGTGCTTCACCGCCTGGGCCTCTCGCGCGTGCGTGCATCGCTGCGCGCGATGGGCCTGCGCGACACAGAGGTCTACCTCTCCCAGCGGCAGGCGTACTTGCTCGCGCTTGGGAAAAGCCCCCAGCTGTCGGGCATGGGCGGCAAGCAGCTCGCCGCCAAGTGGCTCAGGTGGGTGGGGTACCCAGGGACCACCAGACTACTGACTAGGGTAATCCATGGACCACAGGGATGGTTATTACGTAGTGTGGATCAGGTGGGTGTGGGCCCTCACGTAATCATTATTAGTACCAAAGAGACGTGTATGTTTGTTTTTAATAATAATTATAGTAGTGCTATAATTATCATAGTACCGTAGCGGTCAAGATCACTTTGCGACAAACCTACTTTGCGACCCAAAAACAGGGTGAAATTTATAGTTTGCGACCCAAAATGAAGGCAAAGTTTTAGGTTTGCGAGCCCATCGACTTGTTTATGGTCAGTTGCTGGTACCCAGCTTAATGAATGATTAGGTACTCGCCTACCCAAGTGTTTTGACTCATCATGCACTGATTAGGGCCCATGTACTTCATGCGGACCTGTCTACTTGGGGCCGTGCGGCACGGCGCAGGCGCGACGCGGTAACATTTGAAATTTGCGACCCAAAATGAAGCCCATGAAAAGGAGTTTGCGAGGTCGATTCGCAAAGTAGTTTGTCGCAAAGTGATCTTGACCACTACGGTAGTATATGAATAATAATAAATTCGGCACTTTCACTCGCATACGTATCTGCCTGCATCTCCCCCCCATCACCCCCCCCCCCCCCCCCCCCCCACACGTTTGCTCCTGTGTTTGTTCAACTCTCTGCAGCCGGTACCTGCGTGCGCATGGCCCGGGGGCTTTTGCAAGCGCTTGCTCCCACCTCTATGTGCTTGCCGGCACATGCATATGCCCACCCATGTGCCATCCGCCAGCCTTTCCTCATTATAATAATAACAATCATGCAGTCTTGCTGTCGTGTGGCACCACCCGCATCGCCATGCTCGTCCCGGCATCCGGTTGTCTTGGCCGCCAGCCTGTACTCACTCCTCTACACGACCTTACCCGCATATTTGTCCCTCGTGCGTGTCATCCGCCAGCCTCCCCCTGGATGAGCGCGTGCGCATGGCGCGTGACGTGGAGCGTGTGAACGTGCGCATGAGCATGCAAGCATTCCAGGCGCTGGAGAGCACCAGCGAGCGGCAGCAGGCGCAGGTGGGTAGGGAGGGGGGGTTAATACATCGAACAGGTAGAGAAGGGCAGCAGGCGCAGGTGGGTGGGTGGGTAGGGGGGGGTAGTACATCAATTAGGCATATAAAGGTAGAGCGGCAGCAGGCGCAGGTGGGGGGATTGAATTATTACTATGCCCAGGAGGAGGTGGGGCATGATCAACTACCATGCAGCGCAGAGAATGCAAGGCAGCAGCATGCGCAGATGGGGTGTATCCTTTTCTATTCAGAAAACGGACAAATAAGAGCAGAGGTGGAGCAGGTGTGGGCACAGGGTGAGGGGGTGGGGGGGGAAAAGGGGAGGAGGAAGTGGCACGGACATACACGCCAGCATCGCAATGCAACTGCAGTTGAACAGTGCGGGTGGAGAGAGGTGGGTGGCATGAAAGGTCGCGATGGGTGGCCTGAGAATGATGGGCTGTACTATCATGGGAAGGAAGGGGCATCGCGTTGCCACACGGTGCGCTTATGTGGGCAGCGTGATGTTAGTCATTGAACAGTGAGTTTCTGCTGTGACTCGGTGCAGGGCCCTCTGTGGCGCCGCTGGAATTTGCTTGCACGGATCATCTACTGCTCGCCTCCATGGGAGCCTATCTCTCCACAACTACCCCTGCATGACTACCCCTGCGTGACTACCTGGGCAGGATGTTCACATTTCAGCGCGTCATCCGGCCACCTTGTCTCATGGGTTTCCCATCAGCAGGGCATGAGATCCGGCATGGGTGCTACGACACACACCCGTGACATTCGACTGTTGCCCCATGCACATGCAAGTCAGGAACCGCCAGCACGCTCATCACCCCTGATCTCACCACTTCCCAAGCCCCCCTTCTGCCACATGGAAGCCTCTCCCCAGCACTACCCTTCCCACCAATATCTTAACTAAAACTATCCCCGAGCCACCCACAACGCTCTACTCGCAACACATTACCAACCCACCCACCAACGCTCTAAACACCACCAACCCACCCTCCACCCACCCACCAACCGGCCCATCGTTGCGCAGGAGAGCGCGGAGGCCTACGAGCAAGACCTGGCATTAGTGGCAGCCGTGGACAACGTCGGCTCCCCCCGTGACATGGGCCAGCTGCTCGTGCGGCTCGTGCGAGCCGAGCTGCTGTCACCCGGCTGGACCGAGTACTGCATGCGTGTGCTGGGCAGCCAGCGCTACGGCCGCCGCCGCATGCTCGCAAAGCTGCCCGCGTCCACCAAGGTGAGGGCACCATGGAGACATCTTCTAACCACTTTGTTCCTTGCTGAGCTGTTGCGGGGACCGCTTGTCAACATGGAATACAAGGAGCAACAAAAACGATGCAACATAAATAATTCTTCTCGCTGCCACTGTCCTCATCGCTCTCTGTACCGTTCTTGTCGCCACTAGCATGAATGGTGCCACTTGGCGCGACTGGTAAGAACGACACGAGTGTGAACGGTGCCACTCGGCGCGACTGGCAAGAACGATACGAGTGTGAGCGGTGCGAACAGTGGCAACGAATAATGATAAGAATGAGAACGATAACACTGATAAGACCGATCAGGACGGTAAGGCCGATACGGACGGTAAGACCAATACGGACGATGAGAGCTACACTGACCAAGTAAGAAGCCATGGTTCTTTTGCATTCCCTACTGCTTGTGCATGGCCATGCTTATTTCGTCTAGTGCATGTTACGCTGGGCGGGTCGGAGGGAGTGGGGACTGCTGGGGGCATGCGGGTCGGCAGTGGTGTTGTATTGTGTGATGGGAAGTAGCGTTGGATGAAGTGTGATGTCAGGATCAAGTATGTAACGTCAGGATCAAGTATGTGACGTCAGGATCAAGTATGTGACGTCAGGATCAAGTATGTGACGTCAGGATCAAGTATGTGACGTCAGGATCAAGTATGTGACGTCAGGATCAAGTATGTGACGTCAGGATCAAGTATGTGACGGGTGACAACATTACAACCTGTCCTTTCCCCCCCCCCCCCGCTCCCATCTTCCCCCCCATCAGGTGTACCACAAGACGGGCAGCATCACCGGTGTGGTCAACCACGCGGGGGTGATTGACGTCGGGTCGCCCGACAACCGTGTCGTCGTCGCATGCCTCATCAGCGGCGTGGTGCGTGGGGCCGAGCGTGACGCAGAGGCCACCATCGCGTCCATTGCTAGGCTGGCGTATGACACGTATGTGGGCGATGGCACGCCGCAGCAGTGACATGCGAAAGAAACGACCCCATTAGCGCAGGCCTGAAATCTGGAAGATCCGGGCCAGGCTGGCAGCAGTGGCATGCGTTAATGCTATACGTGAGCGGGAAGGGTTCTCAACAGGATCATGAACATGCTGTGATTGGCGGCAACATCGTCAAGTTGACGCGATTTGAATTTGCGGTGGCAGCATCGAATTATCGGGCGTAATTTCCGGCAATCAACGTCATCAGCATGGCCCAGTATGATTGACGGCGCCATGGTTAATGGGTTGTGGCGACGTCACGAATGGAAGTGATACTTTATTGGTGGCACTGTTGAAGCGATGGGTGGGATGTTATACTTGATTGGTGGCATTGTGGAAGTCATGGCATCGTGGAAGTGATGCTTCGATCTCGCGAGGTGATGCTAGGTTGCGGTGTCGATGTCAGTGATGCTGTTGCATGGTGCTTTTGTATGGACGTATTGCCTATGGTGGTACAAATGGCACAGCTGCCGTTTACTCGGTGCCGTTATAGCACTGTGATGTGATTGGTCGTGGGATGGCAACCCCACACGTGCCTTGTGCAATTGAGACAAACTCTCGTTTGTGCGGTTGCTGTGTGCCATCATGCCGAAGGCACTTGCTGACCTAGCCGATCGAGGCTTGCTGGCTGGGTGAGTGGGGACAGGTGGCGGCCACACGCCTCCACAGCATGGCACGGCAGTTGTCCGTTGATGGGGGCGCGGGTATGCATCCTGAGATGACAGGGTGCGCATCCTGTCATCTTTGTGTGAACGAGGCGGGGCAATGTGGGAAATGGGGTGCCGAGCCGTGCACCAAATGATGACCTGTAAGGCATCCGGGCTGCCAGATGGCCTTGACGAGCCACAACTGCGAGGCAAGATTGTTATAAGAGGCAGAAGATCGTGCCGGGTAGAGTGACCTGGCATATTCAGCAGTGGGCTGGCTGGATGACTGGTGGCATGCCCCCTGGCTGCAAGTGTCCCAAGCAAGTGGTTTGAGCATCCGGCCTCTTGTGTGTAAGAGATGCCGCAGAGTCATCGCCGGCGGATATGGTGTGGAAGGAAACCGGAGGACTTCCCTTGCGTCCTGTTTGGGCACCGTTCCCCAAACTGTTTTGTGCAAGAATGAGGGGGGAGGATGGGCCATGTTGTAGCCAATAATGCCAAGGATGCTGTGGTTACAAAAGCTGTAGCTAATGGCACGTGGGTGGATGCATGCCATTCATATGGCTCTGCTTGCATGGGCAAGTACACTCAATAATTGTATCCTAGGTTGGATTGTGAATGCTTTTCCGGGTGGGCGACCTTGGGCTTTATGGCTACGTCATGGCTGCGTGTTCTTGACGTCATAAGCCATCGAGAGAGGTTGGAGACAATGCTGTTTGAACCCTTGGCAGGTACTTGCCAGCTGGCTGTTGGTGTACCTTCAAAGACGGGAGTCACTGGAGTCGGATGGTTTTTATAGTTTGGTTTGTTAATTAATGAATGATGCTAATACCAAGTTTGTTTACCCCACGAGATGCTGGCGATCCGATCGAGTGTGATGGGCACCGAAACAGTCCAGCTAGGACGCTAATTTTGTAACTTTTGTGCTAGCTCTGTTATAACAAGATTAGCATATAGTACTATACCGTACTCTGTGATAAGCCTTGCCATACTTATACTTACCTAGCTGGCGTGCACGCTAACTACTAAGTGCATGAGATCTGTGCACATATTAATTTAAATGCATATGTCTAATTAAGTACTTGAGATTCTTGACTAGAATTGCTGGACATGCATGCAAGCTGTTAATTAGGAACATAACTCCGTTGGGTGTATATGTCAAGGAGTATATATGTAGCACCGGGCGGAGCGGGCCAAGCTCCTGGCCTACGGCGACGTCGGGCACCATCGTGTGGTGCCCTTTGTCCTGGAGGAGTTTGGGGCCATGGGGCCCCTGACCTCCGCCTTCTTCAAGGAGTGTTGCCGGCTCCGGGAGGACCGGCTGGACCTGGAGGGCCAGCGGGCCCCATGGTCGGCGCGGACCTGGACGTCATATTGGCGTCATGCAGCGCTTGTCGGTGGCGCTGACTCGGGCCATGGCTGACATCATGCTCCGCCGTACGCGGGCTGATTTTGCGGTGCAGCAGGGCTATTAGGTTCCTCCCGTTAGGCGTTTCCATTGGTCTTATCGTAGTATAGAGCTTTGACATGGCTCTGTATATAGGTTTATAGCTGGGCGTTTGCTTTGGTTTGCGTGATTTCACTCTGCTGTAAGTAATTATATTTTTAATATCTATATGTAGCACATATCCCGGAGAAGGGGCATATGGCTTTTAATACATTCTGGGCTACTGCCTGCAAGGGGGATGTAAACGACACTTGCTCTAGGTGTGCACACCAACTGGCACAACTACAATACGGTTCGTAGGAGACGCGAAATGAGTGAGAATGTTACCCGAGCGGTAACGAGGATTCGCACCGTCGATTTTAACATATGTTTCTTTTTTTGCGCCATTTGGCGAGCATCGACTGGAGCCTGAACCTAGCGGGGGGAATCGTGCGGGGGAATCTTGCGGGGGAATCTTGCGGGGAAAAATTCCGAACGTGAATTTAGCGAAGTCCTACTACATTTTGCTTGGGTACACGGTACTACAGTTTCGTCATTGAAAATTTTCTCTAGTTGCGTTGGTGTTTCGTACGTTCCGCTGAAATTTTCGTGTTCAGTGCCCAGATCACAATTTGATCCGGGCGCAAAATGATTGGCTGTACGGTACGAACCAAAAACGAAATTTTAGTATCTAAGTTCCGCAGCGCTTGCTGAATTTGCCCCGGAAGCCCGGGGGCACTTTCCCCGCTGAAAAAGGTGTCCGCGGAAGCGAATTGTAGTGTGAGGTCTGCACCACCATGATCGCTCAGAGCTCATGCAATCAAGGCCTGGACATCACGGGGTGGAAGATCATCATGGCTATACAAGAGCTAGGGCATGGCTTCTCATCAGAGAGTGACTCTCTGCATAGGCAGAGCTGGGCTAAATTCTTAAAGCATCATCCATGGGGGCCATTATGGGCGCACATGCGCGTGGGCCACTTGCTATATGCTGGGCCTGACTAACCTGCACTACTGCTTTATTCCCTAGACTGGGGTTGCTGGGGTGGCAGGGGGTGCCTGCCAGTGCTTGTGGTCGACGTGGATGACGTCCCCCCTCCAGTATACGTCGACAGCTTCTTGCGGCGGAGCGACAGCTTGTCCGCCATGTACTTAAAGATGAGGAGCACGGGAGCCGGGCCAGCCTTACCCGGCGTGCGGGGAAGGCGATCGCAGCCGACATCCGCAGCTCACCAGTGAGTTGCATGGGGACTGTAATGTCGCCCTTAAATGCCGTGAGAAGAGTCGCCGAGGTATCGTCTGCCGGCTGGTCGACGAGCTTGACGATGACATTGTGGCTGCGCTGGGTGCGGTCGCAAGCTATATAGATACCCCTAAGTAAGACTATAAACAATAGGTACCCCCAAGTACATCGGGCGTTTCAGCCTTGACTATGCAAGCTATAGCCACGAGCCACGAGCCACGAGGTTACTAGCCATGGCTGTCGGAGCTCATAACTTTCACGTTTGAGCACCGAATTCAGCTGTGAATATCACAATCGCTTCGTCTTTCTAAGACGCACATGCTGATATAATTTTCCGACGCTATTACGCAATATATGGCGAATAAACGCGCCTCGACGCAACGCAGCCTGGCGGCTGCGCTCGGCAATGAAAATACGTCTGCAGCTCAGGCTGCAGCTCCGCCATCAGGTCCGGCAGGCAGCGGCGACACTAGTCGTGCACTGGTGGTCGTCCAGCAACCTCCCGGGCTTAACGCCTCGCCATCTGCATCGCCTGACCCCAAGCGCACCCGCTCAGCCGACAAAACAGGAGGGTCTTCACGCCCCTCAGAACCGCGCTTTCGGCCCCGGCCTTTCCAGGTCGATGATTACGACTGGGACAACATGCCTCCGTCCGATGCTATGGACTGCATCTTCTACGGGGACTACGCTTCGCTTTACGACCTGTGCCTCCATCTCCACGACACCGATCGCCTCCTCACCCCGAACGGCATCCGCTGGGTTAACATCCACATGCTTTTCGGGACCACCCGCCCCCAACTCCAGCACGCCATCCTCAACTCCCTTCTCAAGCGCTCCGACGGCGAGATCTGGGCTCCATCCATCTCCGCCCCCACACTCCGTTCCATCCTGACCGAAGCCTTTCAGCAGCACGTGACCCCCCTTGCTGCCGACATTTCAGCAATCGGCGGCACGCTGACTGCTGAACTTCCTCACATTTCCACCGCCGCCGCCTCCACCTCCACCGCCGTTTCCGCCTTCACTGCCGACATCAAAGCCCAGCTCCTCGACCTCGACCAACGCCTTCAAGCCACCGCCACCGCCCTTGAGAGCTTGCATGACACCGCCGGCCTCACCGCCCAAGCGGTGCAGGAAATCGCTGCCCAGCCGGCACCTGCTGGCCCGGCCAGTGATGTTCCCTCCACCTGGGCGGACTTGCTTAAGCATCACACCACCTCCACCACCTCCACCATCGCGGCACAACTCAAGCAACAAGCCCTCGACCTTCGCGAGGCGGCCGAGCTCGACAAGCGCAGCCACAATGTCATCGTCAAGCACTTCGACCAGCCGGCAGGTGAGACCTCCACGAGTCTCCTTGAGGCAGTTAAGCGCGCCATTCTTGCCCCCATGTTACTCACTGGTGAGCTGGACATGTCGGTTGTCCGCCTCCCCCGCGCGCGGGGGAAGGCTGGCCCGGCACCCGTGCTCCTCACCTTTAAGTACATGACGGACAAGCTGGCGTTCCTTAAATGCCGCAAGAAGCTCTCGGAGACTCGCTTCACGCTGGACGACGACTTGACCTTGGCCCAGCAACAGCGGCGACGCGAGCTATGGCCGACCTACCTTCAGCTCCGGCAGCGTGCAGGGGGGAAGCCGGTATACTGGAGGGGGGCGGTCATCCACGTTGACCACAAGCCCTGGCAGGCCCCTCCTGCCACTCCAGGCTAGGGAATATACCAGTAGTGTAGATTAGATAGGCTTAGCCTTGCAAGTGGCCCACGCGCATGTGCGCCCATAATGGCCCCCATGGATGATGCTTTCGGTATCTAGCCGCGCCCAGCCTACAATGGGACCTCCCATGGATGATGCATTAAGAATTTAGCCATGCGATGCCTATGCAGGGAGTTACTCTCTGCTGAGATGCCATGTGTACACCAGCTATAGCCTAGCCACATACCCTCCACCCCATATGTCATGCAGGCCTTCTAGGCCCTCTCCTCAAGCCCCCCCTGGGTGCCTGTGCTTGTTAAGGAGGCATGAACCATGGATCATGGCGGTGCAGGTGCACCTTGTGCACCCAGAGCAGGTGACAGTTGTACATCCTCCACCTGCAGGTTGTAGCCCTGATTGTATTACAAACCCATAGATGCCCCTTTCTCAGGGCTATGTGTTACATATGCTCCCAACGGAGCTATGATTTTAATTAATTAATTAATTAAGTACTTGCATGTGTGTCATGAGCATGTGGGCATGCCACGTAATTAATTAATTAATTAATTAATTAGGAACATCACTCCGTTGGGACAATTAGGAACATCACTCCGTTGGGAGTTGAAATGTAGCACATATCCCTGAGAAGGGGCATATGGCTTTTAATACATTCTAGGCTACTTCATGCCTTGAAGGGTGGGAATGTAAGCTACCCTTGCTCTAGGTGCACCAGGGCACCTGCACCCTCATGGTCTATCACGCTATGCCCAGCTAAGGGGGAGCATGCCATGTGGGGGAAGATCATCATGGCTATACAAAACTAGAGTGGGCATCTCAGCAGAGAGCAGCTCTCTGCATGCATGGGCACAGCATAACTAAATGCATGTCACGTAGTACTATAACTAAAGCATGCCATGTAATATATAATTAATTAATAGACTAAAAACATGTGGGCGCGCGCGGAGTACAGATAGTCCCAGAAGCCCTGCATCCTCAAGCAATGGTGCCACAATAGGTCCAAGTCGATCGCACGCTGCGTCGTGACGCGGCGGTGCGGGGCGGCGCGAGCCGGCCGGGCGGGGCGCGCACACAAGTTCCCCAGTGGGTTGCGACGGGATAAGGGGACCCTAGCTGCCATCGCGGAGGAGGTGTCTAGCTACCTGGTTGGCCAGTACGTCCTAAGCCCGCCCGCAGGGCCCACATCGGTATATTCATCTGGTCTGTGCGGGCCATGCAGATGGCCGGCAAAGAGGAGGCAGCGGTGTTGGATGCATGGTTAACCAACCAAGAGCGCGCCGGCCGAGCCGAGGTCTACTGCGAGCTCCCTCTTGTCGCATGGATCCAAATTTGGATGACCAGAGGGAGCTCGCGCAACAGAGCTCAGCTCGGCCGGGTGCGGCGCTCTTGGTAGCGGCCGGACGCCGAGGATGCGACGTCCGGAGCATTCGAGTATGTGACAGTGCCGTCATGCAAGCTGCTTGCATGCTCATGCATCGCCTGGTCTGGACAGGGGCCACGCCTCGCAGCCGTAAAAGGAGGGTGATGCATGAGGACAACTTGGCCTTGAATTACAGAATACCCGTGTACGTGGATTGAATAAGACATCCCAATGTGCACGTATAGCACGTAGACTGCATAAAATATGCGGATCATGTTCACATGCATACTCTAGACATTTTTAGACTAAATGCTACTGG
Organism: Mesostigma viride; assembly: GCA_009746045.1. Lineage (NCBI taxonomy): Eukaryota > Viridiplantae > Streptophyta > Mesostigmatophyceae > Mesostigmatales > Mesostigmataceae > Mesostigma > Mesostigma viride. Next base: position 3,505,027 of record RPFO01000246.1, read on the forward strand.
CACTGGGCAGCATTTAGTTCTCTTTGCTGCTTGCCTCTCGAGATGATCGATATTAGTTGTCTCACTTGATATTCTAGACATTATCCTCGTACTAGCTCTGGCGGCAACACATACATGTCTCTCATGCGCTCACCCGTATATGCGGTGGCAGAGGTGCATGTTGCTCGTGCATGTTGTCGAATCTGGGTTGACTACATGTGAGGCCCACGTGGTTTGTAGATGTACTCATGCAGGGCCCAGTCCGGCGGGCAGGCAGCTAGCACTGGTGCCTGCCTGTAGTATAAGTAAGTACTTGCGTCCGTGCTCAGAGGCACGCCACGGAGTACTATGGTAAGATCTTGATTTATAAAAGCCTATACCGCCATGGATGAAATATAACAACTATTGGCTCGATCCGGCATCGATGCATGCACCGCTTTTTCCATCTGTGTTGACAAGCATGCAGCGCACCAGGTGCTGCAGGACCTTACTTTTGCTCAAGAACCTGGATGCATGCACGGTTGATTACGCACCACGAGAAATCCAAGAAGAGAAACATGTTAGACACTTGCAGTTACGCCAAAAGTTTTTGCTGGCACTAGCTGCTTGCGTAGTGCTGAAGACCATTGTGCAGTACACATGGTCAAAGCTCATGTGACAGTGGGTACGCTGTGCAGTGCAATATGGGCATCCCTGTCACAGCTGGCAGGGGGCAGGTTCTGAAATCATGGCCAAAGTTGTGAGGAACAACAGGCTCATGGATCGTCCAGTCAAGTTATGAGAATGAAATTTACATTATTGCAAAGAAGTGTTCTCAGTACCTACTACCAGCAACCAGACTTTGTCTTTGTTAATCTCCAGGCTTAGCTGGAATTTTACGGGCCGGATATTAATAAAAGAAACGATCAATGTCCATGCACTGCCTGAATTACAGCACACAAAAACTTGTGAGAACATCAAGTCCTTTTCCAACCATTGCATTATTTTATCCAAACGCCCTATGGACTCATAACTAGTCCAGTGCTTTCCCACTCCAGGGCTCCTCCAGCACACACACAGGGAAGACAGGTGTCACCTTTCACCAAAAACATCAGGAGATCGTTCCGTGTAGCACAGCGGTACTTTTACACACAGAGTACCGCGTATTAAAAAAAAAGGTGACATGCCTTGTGCGCAGAGGTCGGGCAAGCTTACACGACTTCAGCATCTGAAAGGGCATCTGTGTTCGCCCTCCTTTCCCCCCTTGCACACCTGCAATGCCACCACTATCTAGAGCTTGCCAGCTTCAAATAATGATGCTGTGTCTACCAGCCAACACGTCATGTACGTTGCAGTTATGTATACCTTGCACATCTCACCATGTGCACACAATCAGCATCGGTACTGATGCTCGCTGTCACCCTGATTGTGGAGATGACACGACAAAGCCCTCTTGATCCTTAATCCCAGTTTGCCCCAACTGTAGCCCTCTATGCCAGTCATTACTCATCACCGTTATGACCACAGGACCGCCACTTCCACATAGCGCCAGGGGACATTATGCTTGGAACCAGCTGGCACCCCTGCTCCCCCCACAGACTTTAACAAGCGCAACATGGCCATGTGGTGTCATGCAAGGTGGAGGCTGCTGGCGAGCTGGTGAGGGCTGGGTACGCTGCGCTGCCGGCAGCCAGACGCCATCGGCAATCCATTAATTCATCCACGCAGCAACGTGGGAAGCCCCCTCAGACTGCGTTGGTGGGTGTCAGGAAAGGACCGATCTCTGTGTGCTCTGCAAACTGCAATGGCAACCTTTTGTAATTGCGTTTGCAAACTGCAAACTGCAAACCGCTGACACGAACGTTTGTGGCAACAACAAATCCTTCAAGCGCCGAATCACATAATCATAAACTACTAGAGATAGTAAGAAAAATGGAAAGAAAGACAAATATAGATAGACAATTAAATGGATGGATGGATGGATGGGTGGGTGGATGGATGGATGGATGGATGGATGGATGGATGGATGGATGGATGGATGGATGGATGGATGGATGGATGGATGGATGGATGGATGGATGGATGGGTGGGTGGGTGGGTGGGTGGGTGGGTGGGTGGGTGGGTGGGTGGGTGGGTGGGTGGGTGGGTGGGTGGGTGGGTGGGTGGGTGGGTGGGTGGGTGGGTGGGTGGGTGGGTGGGTGGGTGGGTGGTGGGTGGGTGGGTGGGTGGGTGGGTGGGTGGGTGGGTGGATGGATGGATGGATGGATGGATGGATGGATGGATGGATGGATGGATGGATGGATGGATGGATGGATGGATGGATGGATGGATGGATGGATGGATGGATGGATGGATGGATGGATGGATGGATGGATGGATGGATGGATGGATGGATGGTTGGATGGACGGAAGGACGGAGGGATGGACGGACGGGCGGGCGGGCGGGCGGGCGGGCGGGCAGGCGGGCGGCGGGCGGGCGGGCGGGCGGGCGGCGGCGGGCGGGCGGGCGGGCGGGCGGGCGGGCGGGCGGCGGGCGGGCGGCGGGCGGGCGGGCGGGCGGGCGGGCGGCGGGCGGGCGGGCGGGCGGGCGGGCGGGCGGGCGGCGGGCGGGCGGCGGCGGGCGGGCGGGCGGGCGGGCGGGCGGGCGGCCGGGCGGCGGGCAGGCGGGCGGGCGGGCGGGCGGGCGGGCGGGCGGCGGGCGGGCGGGCGGGCGGGCGGGCGGGCGGGCGGCGGCGGGCGGGCGCGGGCGGCGGGCGGGCGGGGGCGGGCGGGCGGGCGCGGGCGGGCGGGTTGGTTGGTTGGTTGGTTGGTTGGTTGGACGGGTGGGCGGGTGGGCGGGTGGGCGGGTGGGCGGGCGGTTCAATAGATAGGTAGGTTTGCTTTACTCTGTAAAATAAAAATTATATACTGAGAAAGATATGCACCCTTGGCCTTGAAGCCACTCACCCTGGCGATGTTACGGACTCCTGATTGAGCGTTGGCAAAGGCCGTGATTTCTGCAGTACAACAGCAGTGACACAATCACCAGTTATACAGGAAGAGAAACAGGTCAGTAAGAGACTCGTACCTTGGCTGTTGACTGGGCAGGCACAGTGCGCAGTCAGTGGGGGTTCGCAAGTAGCATGGGCGGCGCTAATAGCAATATCTCATTTTTTAAAAGTGGCCTTGCTAAGGGAGGTGGGTTTGCACAATTCCTGCCAGCTTCCCGGGCTCGTGCTGGATGCGAACGTTATGTATCCGGGAGACACACATAGAATCCGGTGTCCAATACTACTACTTGAATAGGGGGAAGAGGGGGGTCACTTGCAAGCGGGCTCGGCTGTTGTCACTCCTAATCAATGTGCGTGACCTAATCAAACACTAAACACTGTCGGTAATGGCAAATCCTCTTCAGTGAAGCCCCAAGCCCGTGCTGTGTCGGCGACTGGCGACACTCGCCGGGACGGAGTGCAGGCGCTCAAACACGCCCCTAACCACGACACCAGAATAGAAGACCAGAATGGAAGACATGAAGTAAATGGCGGACCCCAGCAAACAAACAGTTTCCCGCTGAATTCCGTGCGGCCAACAGTACAAGGCCTGTGTGCAGAAAGCTTCACAGTGGTGACATCAAGCTTGCTGCTGCCATCGCTGGTGTCCAAGGCATCTATCTTTTCAATGTACTAAATCGGGGTGGGCCGGCGACAAACACCCTCGTGTCCCGACGAGGGAGCAGAAGGGTCACCGGGTGACCAGTGACCCGAGCTCTTGGAAATTTCAGGCGGCGGAAGGCGGCCAGAGTCACAATCACCGATGCACCACCTCCGCGGAGCTGTCGACAGTCGGTTGCTGCAATCAACTCTCAGTCCTTGTAACTGGGCTAGCAAACAGGAGCTCTCATGTGCCCATCACACATGATGGATTCACCTATGGGCGCTCGGCAAGGCCGCATGCACCTGCAGTCGTGTGTGGCTACGGGGGCCACCGTCACGAACTTAGATGCCGCAATTGGCTGCATTCACTGCATGTCATCTTCATGTATGAAGTCCTCTGCACACTTTCAATAGTTCACCACTTTCACTGATTCATCTACACTTCCTGACGATCAGCCCTTGCTCAACAGATCTTACTTAGAGCCATGTGTGCACGATTCCCCACCTGCAATCTGCACGTGGAGGGGCCGCGTGACAGCGTACGCAACATGGTCAGCGATGTCCTCCCCCGTCATCGGCTGGAACCCCGCGTACACCTGCAGTGGGGGGCAGAAGCGGTACAGATGGGTAGAATGTTGTTCACGTACAGGTTGCCATACCACACATGTCAGGAAGCAAACTCATGACCACAAACATTTGATTATTCTTAATAGTAACGATAGTAATATTTTTAGTAACCAAACATTTAACAGGAGCATCCCTCCCCACATCGAGGTGTACTCGAAAGCCATCATAAGCAACTGGACAGCAAGCGATTGCTGTGTAATGCCCTGGTGTGCAAGTGGGTAAGAAGTCAGAGATAGGGCAGTTACCGCCACGGGTAGCATCGACAACGCACTACCAGTACGGGCAAACGTTTCGATCTAGCCTTGTGCCATAACGCGACGGTACTGCCTTACGCGCGTCACTATGAATGTACGTGCTAACTAGCCAGCTTGCTTACTCACTACTAGGACGGCAGTGGCCATGGCCCACATGCACACATGCAGCCAACACATGGCCAAAACATCATCAGTTAAGTGTCACCGGCCATAATGACCGCGCGGACCACGAGAAAGAGACAAATGGGGGCCAGCATAGACTCCACTTAGTTTCAGGCGACACAATATGTGGTTCTTAAATACATTTTTTAAAAGTGTGACAATGAAAAAAAGGGAGGGATTGTGGGGCATTTTAAAGCTGAAAGACTCAAAGAGAACAGAACTGTTTATAAGTCAATCAATATGGCCAACCGCAACACTTCCCCAGGCATCACCCGCCACGACCACATGTTCCTTAGTCCACGGTGTGGGGACCAGCCGTGACATACCGCGTCCGCCTTTTGCTCATCGCCCTTGAAGCGGACGACACTGCAAATGATGCACAAGAAGCAAGCCAGCAAGCAAGCATCTGAAGTCGCAGCCCAACAGGCAGATGCTGGCAGAGGGCAAGGCGGTCGAATGGCCCCAACGCAAGGGGGAGGACCTAGTAGTGCCCGGCTTGATAGGTGGGTGCCGATTAGCAAGTCATGACACAGGTGTCAGATTTCCGTCCTCTTAGCACATGCGGATGTTGCAAGAAACATGTAGTCAGCGAACGTGCAAGCAATGAAGATTATTCACATAGTTTTGCGTGGCACGGTACGCCAATTACACGCGTCTGAAATCATCACCTCTCTTCGTCCGACTAAACCCAAGAACGATCCAACCACAAATTTTCCCAAGTTTGGTAGCATGCCTGCAGTATAAACAAGTGCCACTCCACCTCAACTAGCCATGACGATGCAACACATGCGTGTTGCATGTGCATGGACCAGCATCGCTGGCCCATGATGGACAAAGGCCACTTTGCCCTGCTTGGCATGCCAGATCGGCCACATGGAAGCATGGCATTCGAGCATCATGGTTAACAAGATGCAGGAAGGGTGCTGCTTCGTTGCACTTGGGTAGTCTGGGTCAGTCAACAAGAAACTTTGCTTCGTCACTGGCTTTGACTGCACCGGTTAAAGATCCCAAACCGTTACAGCGTTCCAAAGTAATGCTTGTTGTGTGGTAAGCACCTGTGGCTCGTGCCAACCACCTGCATTTCGCCGGGGCATAAGTCGCTACCTCTCCGTACTTGAAACACAGACTCGATGCCCAAGGAAAGCTGCTCATAAGCAATCGACAGCCATGTCAGCCTACTGGAGTGTGCACTACTTTACGTGAGGGTGCGCAGAAGGACAAAGAGGCCCCCAAGCCCAGGGGGGCAACTAGCCACTTGCAAGGCGAGACAACAGCACCCATAAACTCGTTGATGTCCAACCAGCAGGCCGCGGACCACTGCCCCACACATGCGCATGCGTGCGCGCACCTGAACTCGGTTTTGACGGCACCGGGGGAGATGGCGGTGACGCGGATGGGAGTGCCCACTAGGTCGTGCCTGGGGGAACGGGGGTGGAAAATACAAAAGGAATGGCAGGGGCAGACACAAACCACCAGCAGTGCCACCAAGATGCAAGCAAGGGGGTCCGCTGGTCAGTACTGGGAACCTGGCTCTCTGAAGCACAATCCAAAATCGCTTCTACAGCTAGATTCCCCGGTGCGTTTCAGCCAAGCGTCCGTTGATGTATGAGCTGCGATTGGGTCATACATCAAACGGGCAGCAAAGCATAGCGCATTAGCCTGATGCCCTTCAGCGGGTGGATGTGTGAGAATAGGGAGAATACGACGGACTGAACAAACAGTGAGTATTCTCCCTATTTCCACATATCCACCGGCTATCTGACGATGAAACAGGCTAGGAACAAAGCTATCATGGTGCCATCAGCATTTAGATGGCTATTGGTTTCCCAGCAGGTACTCAGTGACACGCATGTTGTGTGGGCAAGGTGAAGGCATGGGGGCAAAGGATGAGAGGGGGGAGTGGGGCCTGGGTGGGGTGGGATGGGCGGGTTGTGGGTGGGGAAGCGAGATAGAGATAGAGATAGAGACAGAGATAGAGATAGAGATAGAGACAGAGATAGAGATAGAGATAGAGATAGAGATAGAGATAGAGATAGAGATAGAGATAGAGATAGAGATAGAGATAGAGATAGAGATAGAGATAGAGATAGAGATAGAGATAGAGATAGAGATAGAGATAGAGATAGAGATAGAGATAGAGATAGAGATAGAGATAGAGATAGAGATAGAGATAGAGATAGAGATAGAGATAGAGATAGAGATAGAGATAGAGATAGAGATAGAGATAGAGATAGAGATAGAGACAGAGACAGAGATAGAGATAGAGATGAAGATAAAGAGAGAGAGAAACGACGGCGCTGCTTCAATACAAAACTTACCTCATCGCTGTGGTATACGCGTCCACCGCAAATTTGGATGCACAGTAACCACTGTGGGGGATGATATGGGGGAAGCATGCATGGGAGGGAAGGGAAGCCGCAAGGCACACATGGGCAGGGAAGGGTTTCATGGGTACATGGTGCACATGGACATCTCGTCAGGTGCAAGGTAGCATCAAGGGACAAAGACGGCAACGTGTTTGCATCGCGGTCTATCATGGGAGCTGCATGTATGCGAACCACATATGCAATTTAAAGGAGGGAGACCAAAAAAACAAGCAGGGGTTGGGTAGGGAACCTGGAAAGCCAGTGAATAAGACCAACTCCACATTTATTCTATAACAGAAGTTAACCTTACGTGCTCCTACAGACAATGTAATCTAAGTGTACCAGCATGAACATTGCTATTATTGAATTTCAAACACCTTGGCAGATGTCCCGGCACAGCATGGCTCCCAAAAGCTGCTGATGCTCTTATGGCCTCATGCGCTAATGGTGCACGCACATGACTCGATCCACAGTAAGTCCACACAAACCGAGCAGCTATGCTGCCGATAGCCACCGTGTGGTGGTATCGCATCTGACATGAATATATTAAGCCTGCCAGGTTGGCGTGTGCTACGCCGGACTTGTCAATGCCCAGGGTCCATGCAAAAACAAGGTTGCCTTGCGAAGAAGCAGGATGAGCTAGGGTAGGTTTATGCGCCGCATAAGCAAGACTAGGCTCAGCTGAGTGGTCGCATACCTTCCCCCAGCGTATGCCTCGTGTGCTGCCGTGCTGGAGGTGGCACAAGCGACGAGGATGGCAGGAGGGGAGTGCGCCAGTGGCCATGGACATACACGCGGGCATGCACGGTGCATACAGTTTCGGAGCAGGACAATGCCCACAGGCATGACAAGAATACCCATGGGGACAAACAGGTTAAGGGTGAAGACAAGGAAACATTGAGACATTCCAAGGCTGAGGGGGCTGATAGTGAAGAAGGGCAAACGAGATCGAGCAAGAAATGCAGGCGTTCATCTAAATGAAATAACAGTAGGTTTAGCTGTGATCAAAGCCTGGACAAAACATTATTAGAGGAACAAACATTGGATAGTTAACCATGATATGGCCATAACTTCTTCATGTTGCATTATGGGTGCAGCGATGGCTGGCATAGTGCAGGCCTACCGATACTCACCGCACAAACAAGGCCGGGACAAGTTGCACATGATCTTGAGATAATCAGTCTACCACCCTCGAAAGTGACCAACTGCCTGGCTTGCTGAGGCATACCCGACGATCCTCTGACTGAAAGTGCACCGCATGCATGACAGCTGGCCGGTCCTCGCTGGCAAAAATCGCTTTGGTGACGTGCTGCAGGGCACATGGAGCCAAGTCTGCTATTGCGGGTGGCTGACAATAGCCGCTTCAAGTACCCACCAGCACCGCCTCTATGGATTTCTGTAGGGCGACAGCAACAGGAGTTGTGACAACATGAGTGTGCCAACAATAGAAGACAGGACAACCTAACAAGGAAAACAGGGTGGGAAAATGGGATACGGTATGCTGCGGTCCCTGTACGATCCAGGGATGAGGGATGAGAAATCGTGGCATCGGGAATTCGAGATGAAAACGCGACGAATTCTTTGCATGCGTCTCTATTTCTGCCGGTGCTACACACGATGTGCTTACTGGCACTTATAGTGCTCACCGCTAGTACCTGTGTGTACCGCTAGTAACAGTGCTCACTGCTACTAACAGTGCCCACTGCTAGTAACAGTGCTCACTGCCAGTAACAGTGCTCACCGCTAGTAACAGTGCTCAATGCTACTAACAGTGTGCACCGCTAGTGACCGTGCTCATTACCCATGCCCCTGGCAGCCATGCGCAGAGTATGTGGATGCCGGATGTGCGTGTGCGACGAAGATGGTAACAATGGACGCACGCACCTGCTCATGTTGACAACATGCCCCCGCCCACGCGCCACCATGCCCGGCACAAAGGCATTTGTGAAGGCAGCCAGTGCGATCACATTGGTGTCCATCATCGTGCACAAGTCGTCCTGTGGTGGCAGGCGCAAGTACAACAACAAGCGGTACAGCGAGCCGTGCCGATCATCGTACACAAGTCATCCCCTGTGCCGTGTGCAAGAGGCATGATCATGATTGATGGGACTTGGTGTAGGGTTCAAATATCAAAGGAACAACCCCCCCGAGCAAATGCATTAGCATATCATGGCCGGCTCATACCAAGTTTGTTTCATGCGCAGGTGCCACTCCCAGCGCCAGCCCGGCGTTGTTGACCAAGATGTCGACTTCACGGAATTCTGCGGGGAGTTCTGACGGCAGCGCCGCCACCTGTGCAAGTTGCCACAACCATCCGCGCCAACCCCACAACACAAACACACAAGCCCCAAGCCCCGGGACCCACAAATTGCCCCCGCAAAAGACAACCAGTTGCAAGAAAACAGGATAATCAAACCTTCAGATAACCCCATGTGACTAGGCACCAAGCGAATGACCCCACGGAACTAGGCATCAAGCCAGCCAGCCAGCCATGGGCACCCAACAGTGCCGACCAATGCTCTCAAGGCCTGCGTGCTGCGCTACGTCCACATCGCTACCCTCGATGCTCAGGAGACATGTGACAAGCCAGCGATAATCCTGAACATGCTTGACCCCCTCACGTACCGTGACCCCCATCCACAGCCACCCAACCCCTGAAGAGACCACGTCCCTGAAGGCATTGCTGCCTTTACCACAATCTGGGACAAGCCATTCCAGCCCCTTTGCTTCCTCCGCTGCGGCAGATGGGCAAACAAGGCCATGAGGAACCCATCCACCCCTCTCAAGTTACAGGGCTTGCGACACGGCTCGGGGGATGCCGCTTTTTCAGACAAGGAAGGGGAAGCACACTCTCAGAAAGGGGCAACACGTCTCTGAGGATATCATGGTGCAAGAAAAAAGGCTTAGCCACACGATGGGGCTAGGCTGAGAAGAAAGAGAACGGTGAGTGTCCAAGTAGTAGGATCGTAGATGAGTGTCCAAGTACTAGGACGATTGGAACGATTGGGAATACATTAAGTAGTAGGATCGTAGATGAGTGTCCAAGTACTAGGACGATTGGAACGGTTGGGAATAAATTAAGTAGTAGGATCGTAGATGAGTGTCCAAGTACTAGGACGATTGGAACGGTTGGGAATACATTAAGTAGTAGGATCGTAGATGAGTGTCCAAGTACTAGGAGGATTGGAACGGTTGGGAATAAATTAAGTAGTAGGATCGTAGATGAGTGTCCAAGTACTAGGAGGATTGGAACGATTGGGAATACATTAAGTAGTAGGATCGTAGATGAGTGTCCAAGTACTAGGACGATTGGAACGGTTGGGAATACATTTAGGTTTGGGACTCAACAACCTTGTCTTCATGAGATGACAACCTACTAGAAACGCTGTCCATGCACTCCATGAATCACTAGAAACACAATCCATGTCTTGTGGGCTTGTTAACCACAGGCATGGCTCATCTGGCATTACGGTAAGCATAGATAACACGGTTCTACGGCGGAATGGTATTACAGTAAGCATAACCTTGCATCGCGTACACGTCGACGCGTGCCACGTGGACAGTTTGCTGTGCCAGCATTAGGCCCCGGAGCCGCCCACCTTTTGCCTCTCCCTCACGTCCATGCACACGAGGTGCACCGGCACCTTGAAGTCCGTCACGATACGTTCCCTCACCTCCTCGAGCTTGCTCTGCCTGTGGCGGTAGCGGGGGGGCGAGGGGGGGGGGGGAGGAGAGGGGACAGGAAGGCATGGTTGCAAGGCGGTAGAGCATGGATGGCACCGTGGCATGCAACATGACAGGGAGGGCGAAAGGAACACAACAAGGCGCGGAGGGGATGAACATTTTATGAGGGCCTAGGTGTGTGTGTGTGTGCGTGGTGGTGGCGGTAGTGGTGGTGTGTGGGTGTATGGTTGTGTGGCGGGCGGGCAGGCGGGCGGGCGGGCGGGCGGCGGGCGGGCGGCGGGCGGGCGGGCGGGCGGGCGGGCGGGCGGCGGGCGGCGGGCGGGCGGGCGGGCGGGCGGGCGGGCGGGCGGGCGGGCGGGCGGGCGGGCGGGCGGGCGGGCGGGCGGGCGGGCGGCGGGCGGGCGGGCGGGCGGGCGGGCGGGCGGCGGGCGGGCGGGTGAGGTGGGGCCAGGGGAAAGATGGGGACTGTGCATTTCTACTCATCAATGCCATCATTGTGTTGGCCAAGATGGAGCATGGAGCACGTCTTGCGATTCCCCGAGGCGTGGGCCAGCAAGTGTGCTTGTTGCCATCCAACTGGAGAGGCGCACGTACATAACTAGCCCTTACCTCCTCGCCACCAGCACCAGCTTGGTCCCTAGCTCCGCCAGCGCGTACGCGGTGGCCTCGCCAATGCCGCTCGATGCGCCCGTCACCAGCGCCACCTGGCGAAGCACATGCGCGGACATGGCCGATGTGCGTATGGCATGTGCGAGGGGGGGGGGGGGGCAGGGCGTGGTGGGTCGAAGAGGCATGGGTAGGCACACCCGGGAGACATGTGTCCTATGACAGGCCCCGTCCACGCCGTGATTAAAAATCATCCGTGCAAGTTGCCATCCGAAGTCCGCGGGTGGCCCTTGCAAAGCCTAGTCTCTATGCAGCCAGCGTCGGCTGTACGTTGCAATCTACCGTCGGCTAGGTGAAGGGATGAACCAAAGGCATTAAAGAGGGTGGAGAGTGCAGCAAGGCATTGAAAGAGGGGGGAGAGTGCGCGGGGAGTGTCTTGGGCATTCCTGCCCGAAACAGGCCGAAACGATGCTGCAGGAGACCCATGCTGCGGGAGACCTAAACGGTATGTCTGCCACCGTGCCTTCGACAGGATTTTACAGGGTGCGGTCCGCATGCATGACCGCTAGGAGAAACAACAAGCATAAAGTGCAACGCAAGATTATTGACAGCTGCAGTGGTGGCTTCACCAGGGGGGGATTTACGCAGGGCTTGCTTGCTGTCACCATGGGGCACGACCGGGAGATGCAACGCCAGCATATCTGTCTAAAAGAGCTCGAGAGAGGGTTTGTGGAGATGGATGCATAGATTGGACAATAGGACGAAGATATAGCGTGGTATGGTCGGAATCCCAGAACGCAGATACACACTCCTTTACGCCAGAAATGCAAATGAATGTCCTTAACACCTGTCCGGTCCGATCCAATACTTTGTGGCCTTGCAGGGCACCGCATGGACAGCGAACACAGAAGTATACATAGCGGACAGCTGCTAGACTTTCACTGCCTCTTTTTGGTCGGTGACCCCGATGTCGGCCTATTCCTCTAGACAGCTGGGAAACCATTTACCTCAGAGTGCCCATGCCTGCTCACGCCCCAAACAAACAATAAAGAAAGTCATGGAGTGCATGGCCCGGGCCGTCTTACAACGACGTTACCAAGAGGACTAAGAGTAAAACCTGCTGCCAGCGATCCATGCAGTGTGCTAGTGCAGGATTGCGTTATACATGTGCTTCTGGCAGCAATGCGGTCCTTAAGGAGAGTGTAAGATCCCGATACCGCTAAGTAAGATGGTCACGGTTGGAATATGAAGCAACAAAGTTTGGAGGTAATGTTTTCCACGACTCCATGCACTTTTCTGAGAATGCCTCGAAGTAATTGATGAAAATTGTTGCTGCCAGATTGAGACGTACCTGGTCTCGGACGGAGTAAGTCTGATAGCGGCTCGACTGCATGATGGATGAAAATGGAGAAGAGCAGCGCAGGTAGGGCAAAGCAATTCGGCTGACTCTAAGGAACATGAGGAAACTGGTGGGAAGTGAAGTCACGAGGAAGTAACGCCATTACCGTGAAAATTAACATTCACTCGCGCTATCCCCACCACGTGTCCACTCTCCTACAGTACAGAAACTCCCGTCGATTCGTTACAATCGGCAGGACCCTGCGGGGAGGACTTCGCGGTTGAGAATGATCTTAAGTTGTACGACTTGCTAAATGCTCAGGGTACCAAAGTCAAAGCCCAAGTCGTAGAGCATTTAGCAAGGCATTTAGTGTAATTTTCGCAACTACAGTAAGTAACTTGGAGCCATTGCAGGTGGACAACTGGCACATGGGATCCGATGCAGTGGTCAACTGGTCATCGGATTGTTAACATGGTCGCAATTATTGTGACTACCTACCACGGACGTAATGCTGCCTCGATTATCGAAGCAGCTGGCAAAGGACAAAGACTCTAGGGAGAAATAATTGGAAAATGAACAACAATTTGTTTAGTAATCTAACTTGTCGAGACACTGCCCCAAGGTGCAACCGCTTGTGGGTATGACCACACATACCAGCCTTCAATTGTGCGAGAAAAGTCCAACGCATTCACAAAAAGGCCCTCTGAACGACATCGCGAACGGTAGCTGACCCGGACATCGTAACGAAGACTTTTGGGTGCAGGGAGCTTGAGTTTGGGTGATCAGACATGGGGACCGTGCGCCGATTTGTGCGCGGTTTGTACATTGCCTTCGTCGGGTGCGGCGCGTCAGTTTCAAACAGGAGCGTCCTACTGTTGTACAAAAAGTGAGTTCTGGTGTTGCAAGGGAGCCTGTCTAAGTATGTTCACCATGGCACCATGTCAAGCTATGCTCGAGCTAGGTGCGCATCTACGCCATGATTTCCGGGTTTTAACGCTAGTCTTATGTTAGACATTCGGTTGCGGCCAGGTGAGAACCTTGTCATGATGGAGCACCCGCGTACCCGTACATGCCTTGAGATGCAAGGGTCTGCAGCTGGCCTGGCAAGCACAGCATGGTCCCTGTTTTACCTCTTCTCGCCCCAACAATCGTCGTACACTAGGGCGTCTTGATGGCCAAGGCCTGTGCGTGTGGTGAGGCAAGTAATTTCCCTCTTTGGACTATCTACTGCCCGTTCCTCCCTTGCACACCTACCGGCCCGTGCTCCGGAACGTCGCAGGTTCTTCAAAAGGCTTGCCATCGCCACCGCCATCTTCCTGATCATCGGCCACACCCTGCTCCTCCCCTTCCAGCTCCTATTCTCCCTATTCGACCTAATCACACATGAGGCCTATGACATTACCCGCTTCTCCTCGGCCGCCTATTCGTGGCTACTCCAGTTCGGCCTGCTGCTCCCCTTCGTCGCCGTCATGCTCCTGCGCCTGCTCTGCACGGACTATCTGGAGGCCCTCTTCTTCACCCAGCTAGCAGCAACCGAGCCAGAGCTAGCGGCATACCTCCAGTAAGTCCTTGTCCTTGTCACCCTGGCTGCCGTGCCTCCTTCGTTGTGCACTCGACCCTTAAGCACACATTGAGGTGACCATCCCTCAGGTCACAGTACACGCAGACCCATCACTGTTGGCCCCTGGTCAGTACCTATCCACCTTGTCTAGTTCTCCTTCTCCACCCCCCTCTCTGATTCCCCTGTTTCAACACGCTTGCTATTCCTCCTATTCCACCACCCCTCCGCTTGCTGGTGGTAACCATTCACACCCTTTTCTCTCTATGTCTCCCCGGCTCCCTGATGCGAACTGTGATGGTGACTGATGCCTGGTGTGTTGGGGCATGCATGCACCGCGACGCGTGATTACGCGTGACGGATGCCCGCAGGTCCATGCATCGCGAGTCGCTGTGGCACCGCATCCGCCGCCTGCTGTCACGTGTCCAGCGGCTGCTGCTGCTCTCGCTGCTGCTCTACCTGCTCTCGCGCCTGCCCGCGGTGGGCCCCCTGGTGGGCCCCCTGGCGCAGGCGTACATCGTGGTCAAGGTAGTGGGCGTGCCCAAAGCGGTTGCGCTGGCCGTCGCATCCATGCTGGTGCCGGGCATGAAGGCGTACGCTCTCCAGTTTGTGGACGTGTGGAAGGTGTGTGCGATGCGAGGGGTAATGGCTAATAAGCACGAAACTTTCTTGCAATCGTTGACAATTGTGTAGTTAGATTACGATCAAAAGCAGCCATGACTGATCCGCATGTGTATGTCTGCCAAAACAAATGCGATGCTAAGACCCTCAGGCTACCTAGGGCTATACTGTCAATCTGTCATATGTCCTGTGCAGGTGCTGCCACCGTTGGGAATGATGTGGTTGGGTCCCCAGCAACCTTGATGAACATCTGGCAGCATCCCGGCATAGTCAGGGTTGTTTCGTACCGCAGTACGGAATCAGCCGTGTGCAGCCGCACACATATCAACGAGCAAATCAGGCTTACACCGTTTGGTTTTAGGCCTGGGAGTACTGTTGCGTTCTTTACACGATGTGTAAAGCGTAAGCCATGTGCAAACCGTGGCTTGTCTACACCCTGCACACCACAACATTATGACAATGGTGGGTTTAGGGTTTAGGGTTTAGGGTTTAGGGTTTAGGGTTTAGGGGTTAGGGTTTAGGGTTAGGGTTAAACCCTAAACCCTGCACACCACAACATTATGACAATGGTGGGCTGAGCCATCCATCCTTCTCGACCATAAATTTCCGCACCAGGTTGGCAGTTGTCCTCCTGCCAGCTTATGGTGGGGTTTGGTGGAACGGGGGGCTGGGAATTAGCCACGAGCACCACACAGAATGGGTGGAGTTGTGCTTGTATGCCCACTAGCGCTCGTTATCTTAAGCCACATGATTATTTGTGTGGCACTGTATGTCGTCGGGGTGGCCTAATAAGACACAGCGCTATCGTATCTTTGCCACGTCCACGAAAGAAAAAACGTACCACCGTAATGGCAAGAGGGAGCCACGTGCTCACTGTTATCACATGGCTGTCTGCCTTCTTGGGATTGTGCCACTGCATGGGATTGCACATGGCACTGCATGGGAGCCCGTGCACTGCATGGGATTGTGGCACTGTGCGGGAGCCGGAACAATGAACAGTTTTGATGCGGGGCATCCCAGTTTCCTCGATCTGTGTTTTTGCTGCCTGTATTTTCCTCATGACAGCAAGTATCTCGTTCTCCCCTCTCCCTAATGAACGACACATGGTGTACCTTTTGAATGCTTGTGTTTTGGTATCCGTTGGTTATATGGAGTCTATGCAGGCTGCCAGCATTATGTCGATTGAGCTCATGGACCCCTATCTTTCTCGCACCGCAGCGCTCAAGGCCGCGGGGCAAGGCCCGCCTGTGTCGACCAGGAGTCGGATGCTCCTGGACAAGACATCCCACGCGGTCAAGGCGTTCCGGAAGGAGCACGACGACACACTTCAGGGCTTTGCCCTGCCCTTCATGGCACTGATGTATGTGCCCTGGGTGGGGCCCCTAGTGTTCATCACGGGCCAAGCTGCGGCTGCTCTGCTGCTGGCGGATTTCATAGCACGTGACAGTAGATCTGCTAGCAAGATAGATGGAAAGGCTGCTTAGATGGGATCGATCTGCGATCGTTTTTTCGATCAGAGCATATATACATGGTCACTGGATCAACTGCATGTTGCGCGTGCACATCAAAGATCGTGCGCAATCTGTATATAGAGTTGTAGTATTGCGGGATATTGATTTAGTATAGTCTACTATGATGATTGAATTATGCCATATTGATAACAACAATTATTGTCTTTTGAACCTCGCTCCATATCTATACCTAATTGATAAGCACGTGACTGCGTGTGTGGGTGCCAATACATAGTAAAGGAACATTACGTTCAACCCTATATACACAACAAGGAGGGAGGGCGCCCTAGCTTCTCTCACTGCCGCGCAAGTGGGCAGGCTCCATGCATATCTTATTATATGTACATTTATGCCACGTTACATGCATGCATCATTGCATGCACGTATAAAATGAAATGGGCTGCCATCTGCGGTAAGCACCTCCCCGAGGGGTATGCTCATGTTTTCTCTCCACGGGCCCCGCGGCCCGTTGCTAGCCAGAGTAGAAGTCCGCAGGTGGAGGTTATTGGTCCTGAGGATAGCCGCTACACTACCGCCTCGTCTGCCATTACAGTAGAGGACAGCTCGGATGAGGATTACATCCCCATCAAGTGCTTAACGGTTGGGGGATGAGGCAGACGATATTTGTTTAAACTTTTGTGTAATTATTTTTCTAATGAGATTAGCATATTTAGTACTCCCCGCCGACGACCTGGAGAGGTTCCTTGCCAGGCCAGAGCTCAACCACCGCATCGCCATCATGTGCAGCTACTTCCAGCTACCTATGAGCACAATTGTCGCCAGGATCCGCACCCCAGCCCAGCCTGCGCGGCCGACAGCCACATCGGCTTCCTCCCTCTGCAAGGATGACATCCGAGCAGTGCTGGAGGAGCACGTGACCTGGCCGTTGGCCGAGAAGCTGACCTCGCTGAACACGACGCTCAACACGGTGGAAGCCCGGGTCTCCAACGTGGAAACCAAGGTCGTCCACAAGCTACAACCCCAGTTCACGGCGCTACACACCGCGGCGCAGGCTTCGGAAACGCATGCTGCACTTGTCTCTCGCCTTAACCAGGTGGAGGGCAAGTGTGGCGTGCTCCTGAAGAAGCTTGAGGCCATCACCGCCCACACCGAGGCCCTGGCCACACAGGTCCCCAAGATAGCGGAGCAGACGGCCACCATTGTATCCCAGCCACCCCGGCAGGATGCTGGCGACCTCCCGCCGCTCTCCTACGCGGACCTGCTGCGGTCAGCGACCGCCTCCACCACCGACGCCATCGCCACAAAGCTCCAGGAGCTGGAGGACCACCGCCAGACCCAGCAACGGGAGGTCACCGACCGCGCTCGCCGCGAGTGCCGAGTGGTGCTACGTCGCTTCCCCCAGAAGCCAGGTGAGACGTCAACCTCTCTTGCTGACGAGCTCAAGAACCAGCTTCTTACCCTCATGGGCCTGGTAGGTGAGGTAGAACTGCGTGGGTGCCACCGCCTTCCCCACTCACGGGACAAGGCGGCTCCCCCACCAGTCCTACTCACCTTCCCCTCCCCTGAGGATAAGCAGCGGTTCCTCTCTCGTCGCAAGCGGTTGCACGACCTCACCTGGACGCTGGATGACGACCTCACCCCCGCTCAGCAACAGCAGCGACGCGACCTGTGGCCGGAATACCTCCGCCATAAGCAGGACCCCCAGAAGCCCAAGGTGTACTGGAGGGGCGGGGACCTGATGATCAACCACAAGATGTGGACGCCCCCAGCGGGCTAGAATAGCAATAGCCCTAGCTTGTAACCATTGGCGTCACTGCCGCTAAGGCAGCCATGCCTAGAATGTTGCCTAGCTGTGCCAACACACCTAGTCACGTGCCGCCAACGCACGGTACACAACCAGCCATAGCCTTAGCCTAGTCCTAGTACAGCCATGCTACGCCCTGGCTATGTTCAGATTAATTGCCCACGCTCCTTGCTATGATATGCTCACATGGGTCTTATTGCACCCACAGTTTGCCGGATCGTTAGCCTGTCCTTTTAGCTAGCCGCGCCCGATTGCAGCTGTGGCATGCCTTTGGCATGAAGGAGACTGGGGGTCTCTGCCCTTTCTCCTGTAGTGCACACACAGGGATTAAAAGCACTTCGGTGCTCCGTGACTCCCCAACGGGAGCACGAGTTTAATTAATTAATTAATTAATAGTACTCCGTGGCATGCCTTTGCGCATGACACGCAAGTACTTACTTACTTATGCACGTATAGCATGTGCCACACATGCGCAGGGGTGTGCCGGGGTGCCCCCTGGGTATGCCTCTAAAACCCCTCAGGCTCCTGGAGCTAGAGGCCAGGTTTATATTCTCCCAAACTGGCGCCTTTCAATGATCGAGTTCCAAGCAGGCGGCCTATCTGTGGGGCCCCACTGGACCATAAGTAAGATTTCTGGCCTGCGCTGTTTGTCTCCTTGATAAGTAAGTAAGTACTTGCCTGTCATGCGCATGGGCATGGCACGGAGTACTATGCTAATCTCATTAGTTAAAAAATCATTACACGAAAGTTACAAATATTTTGCCTTCATAGAACTTGTAGCCCGGCGACACCGCGTCAATCCAGTCGATCCGCAGGTAGTCAATAGGCCGGTAGTACCTGGTAAGATCGATAGGGCTCGCGGCCTCGCGGCCCTTGTGGCAAGGCGAATCCAAACTACGGGGCTGGAAACGTACTCTTGCAAATTTTTCATTTTAAACCTACGATTGAATTTTTCAGATTTGATCAGTTTGAGAATTGGGGACGAGCAAGTCGGCACCTGAAAATATGACATTACTATATCGTATGCTAAGTAGGTAAGTACTTGCGTGTCATGCGCATGGGCATGCCACGGAAAACTATGCTAATCTCATTAGAAAAAATCATTACATAATTTCTAATTTTAGTATGCTATATACCTGCAATTCCTCATGCATGGATATGGTAGCACACATTAGAATCTATGTAGAAAATCCTATATGCATGCATCAGGATATTCACGCATGCCTGAATGGATGCATGCATCGGCACTTGTGTACAAGTTCATGGCAGACATTTAATTAATTTATAAATCTAGTTATAGCTATCTCTTGCTAGACTCTCCCAGTGAGCATTTTAATTGAACCTGTGGCCTGCCTTTCAAGCAACGAGAGAAGGGAGGGGTCCCATGCCACCTTCTTGCTGTGCATCAAACAGGGATGAGAGGTACCTACTCGAAAGTTGGTACCCGGTGACTCACCCAACGGAGGCGCGAGAATGAATGAACGAATAGTTATCACGCGCAGGAGTCAGCACTCAACATTCCATGAATGCACGCAGTCCGCAAAGATGTGAAAAGTGCTAGCTCCACAATAATGCGCTTGCCAACTATACAACGTGGCCACCTACTCCTCAATCAAGGTCTTCCATGGAGACATCGGCACTTCTGACCTCCTTGTGAACTACCTTACCAGACACACCAGGCGCATCTGCGTTCTCCTCATTGCTAACCCACGCCAGATGGGAACGAGCAACCCCATGTCCTTGTTGCCGGCTTGGCATCCCCTCCGCCGCGCGAGCACCTTTATGCGTCACCGCCGCCTGTTCTTGGCCATGCTCGGTCTCCCCCTGCCCTGCCTTCTTCCCGCGGCGTTTAGGGCGATGGCGCCGCCGTGCCCTGCGTGCCGCACTGGGTGACCCACATGGGCTGTTGGTGGCCCCCACCCGGCCCTTGCCACCCGCGCCACCTTCATAATCCTCGCTGTCAGCCCCGTTGTTCTCGCCACCGCTGGACGTGTCCACGCCGGAGCTGCCACCCGCCACGTCAGGACACCACGCGGAGCCAGGGCCGGTACGGACGCCAGCAACTTGGCCAGCGCGATCCTTCCCCTGCGCACGGGCACCGTCCTCCTTGGACCTGCCTGCCGCATCATCCTCAGCCACGCAGTCACTCGCGGCCCATGCCTGCTTGGTGGCACGCAGGGCTCTGCCAGTCAAACCCTCCTCACGGTCCTGCGTGGCGCTACCCTGTAGGGAGGACAGCTCCATCAGCATTTCCTTCTCCCAGTCAGCCGACTCCAGCGCGGGCACCTCGTCCTCCAACTGGCAGCCGTTACTCGCCGCCTCTCCCCCAACCCCTTCCTCGGCAGCCGGTGGATGGATCCCAGCGGAGCGCTTGCCACTGGCATTCATGCCCGCCTGCTGGTCACCTGCTTCCCTGCCCGCTGCTTCCTTGCCAGTTTCTGCTTTGCCAGTTTCTGCCATGCCAGTTTCTGCCATGCCAGTTTCTGCCTTGCCACTTTCTGCTTTGCCGCCTGCACCCACTCCCCTTGGGCTGCCGGCCGTGACTGCCTCCTTGTACGAGTGCTTGGCGGGCACCTTGCTCGCGACGCGTGCCGGCTCCTCCTCTTCCTCCAGCAGTATGTCCACCACAGGGACCGCCGCGGCCTGCTCCACCACGCGGATGTTGCTACTGAGGACGCGACCGTTGCGTGCCGCTGCAGGCTCGCTGGTCCCCAGCACCGCGGGCGCCTCGTTGGTGACGGTGTCCAGCACGCGCGCGCGCGCCGCCACCATCTCCTTGGGCTCCTCCACGCCGGGCCTGTGGGCACGGTCGGACGGGGCAGGGAATGCCATGGACAACGGCACCGTTAATGGCGCACAGATTGGCACGGGGAAATGCACGCGGAGCGGCGCAGTGGAATGGCACCTGAACAGCACGACGGGAGGGACAGAATAAAGAAGAGGACATGAGCAGGGAATGCCGGGGTTTCTTGTTAAAAATGATCAATGCTGGCGCCACCAATAGGTGGATGGTCATTGAAATAGGTGGCAAAAACTTTCTTTTTTTTTTAAGGGGGGGGGGGGGCGCATGGGGGGGGCTATCTACAAACAACAAGTGAAACTGCGGGCGGCCAGACGCACACGGTGGAGCTGCACAGATGATCGCGTCCAACTGACGTGAGTATCCTGCCAAAGTTCTCCGTCTGACAGGACCCAACATCCTGACCAAACCATGGGATCCACTCACACGCAGTGCTTCGCGCCCTGTGGCTTGACAATAGCAGCACGTGCGTCATGAACCGTGGGCACTCACTGCGAGTCATCACCGGTAGCTCCTTCTGAACACTACTGAAACAATACGCCGGTTGCACGCGGGTCACTCGATGCGTTGGCTACTCCCAGGCCACCGTTCAGAGGCTTCCATTCAAAGCTCCGTCAAAGTCCTCACAATCTCAGCACAGCCCGCCAACGTGCACATACACATATACATGCGCGGGATACACATATACTGTGCGGGAACGAAAAAACTGGCATGACCATACTAAACCACGCCCTGATCACGCAAGATGTTTCTGGCCCCACCGTCTAGGTCACCTAGACACTCTTATTCTGGCCTGCGCTGGCTGTCTCATCGATACTATAACCGTGGGGAAAAAATAACCAACGCCTTGCCCTGGTCCTGTACTCACTTGGCGGGGAAGCGCGCCAGCCGGTCGCGCGCGTTGATCAGCTCCGGAGGCTCCTCGTTCTCACCCTCTCCCTCGCTGCCGTCGCTGCTGCCGCCCTCCGCCCCGCTGGCCTCCTCGTCCGTGCTGGGCGCGTCCGGGTCCTTGCCCAGCCGCTCGCGCCGCTTGCGACGGCCGTCCTCCCGCCACTTGCGCATGGCTGGCAGACGGCACACGGGGGGCGGGGGGGCGGGGGCAAGAGAGAACAGGAAACAACAGGAAGCAGGCAGGCAAAAGCAATATGAACAATAATCTTACATAGATGTGTTAAAATTGTACTGCTACTAGTTCTTCATAAATGAACAACACTTGACACGCTGGTGCAGATGACTCCAGAGTGCAGTAGCCATGGGTACGAGGCCTGAAGGGGATGAGCCAGTCCCCCTCCAGGCTGGGTGACACATGGCGGGGCCCGGGCTCACCCTCAAAGTTGCGGCGGTCGCGCTCCCTCTCCTCCTCCTTGGCGCGCAGCCTCTCCGCGCGCTCCTCCTCCACACCGCCCTTCTCCCTGCGCATGTGACGAGGGGGAAGGGGAAAGGGAAGGGACTCATTGTTGACATATAATAGACTTACGGTCGAGCTACTGTATACTTCTTGAGTACTTCAATCAAATGTGTGCCTTGTGCAGAGGACAGAGGGACTGGGATGAGAAAGATTCAATGCCAGAGGGCACCAGAGTGTGAAGATTGTATTTACCACACCCACGCACCATTAGTATAACCACACCTCCATTCATATTCATCATCCTGAACCACTCGAAAACGCGGACAACACGGCAGGCTCGAGCTACCATGGTCCGGATTCTCCCAATTTCTGGCCTGTGCTGGTTGTCTCCTTGATACCTCATGGGAACTGTAAAGCTATTACATACAAAAGCAATTGTGGTGGCTCTTTTAGCCGTGGCATCAGCACACGAATCCATAGAAGAGTAGGGGAATCTCCCCCCCCCCCCCCCCCCCCAAATGGTGTTTTTATCAATAACATGACGACCAGCAGGTCTAAAGCCAATGATAGACAAGGAGGCATGCCCACAGGGGGTTCGCTGGCAGCTGCAACACGTCTGTTGCTGCTGCTTCTGCTTCTGCTTCTGCTTCTGCTTCTGCTTCTGCTTCTGCTTCTGCTTCTGCTTCTGCTTCTGCTTCTGCTTCTGCTTCTGCTTCTGCTTCTGCTTCTGCTTCTGCTTCTGCTTCTGCTTCTGCTTCTGCTTCTGCTTCTGCTTCTGCTTCTGCTTCTGCTTCTGCTTCTGCTGCTGCTGCTGCTGCTGCTGCTGCTGCTGCTGCTGCCGCTGCTGCTGCCGCTGCTGCTGCCGCTGCTGCTGCTGCTGCTGCTGCTGCTGCTGCTGCTGCTGCTGCTGCTGCTGCTGCTGCTGCTGCTGCTGCTGCTGCTGCTGCTGCTGCTGCTGCTGCTGCTGCTGCTGCTGCTGCTGCTGCTGCTGCTGCTGCTGCTGCTGCCAGTATACTGTTGTAGCACGTGAGCAAGCACAACGCGGCGGCTACCAATCATGGTGACGTACCATGCCTCGGCGCAGCGCCGGTCCAGCTCAAACACGGGGCGGTCGTCCAGGTACTTGAGCGTTGGGATGGCCGAGATGATCACCTGGCAAGGGATGGAGGAGGGGGGGAAGAGAGGAGCCGGGAAAGGATGGGAAAGGAATGCTTGAAACGTTCAGTGGCGCATACGCTCGGGTGTCTTCGTATACTCCTCATACTTGCTAGTATCTGTTTGGTGACGGATGCAGTGGCCTGGTAAAGAGCAAGGGGAGTACATATGTGAGGGACAGGATGCAAAGGACAGGATACATGGGATGCGATGTGTGCATGGATGGCCGGGGGGGGAGGGGGGGGTTGGCAGGAGGTGCAAGGAAAGATGGGACCGCCAAACTTAGACCAGTGGCACTTGGTCGACGGGGGGGACGACACAGGCAATCCATTACGGCCGTGCGGCGGCCCACCCACCTTGCGGTAGTGGGGTATCTTGGAGACGAGCGGGTTGCCCTGCAGGTAGAGCACGG
Organism: Mesostigma viride; assembly: GCA_009746045.1. Classification (NCBI taxonomy): domain Eukaryota; kingdom Viridiplantae; phylum Streptophyta; class Mesostigmatophyceae; order Mesostigmatales; family Mesostigmataceae; genus Mesostigma; species Mesostigma viride. The sequence goes on from RPFO01000246.1 coordinate 3,528,825, forward strand.
AGAGGGCGGGCATCTGGCGCAGCACGTCCACCACGCCCACGTCGTCCAGCTTGTTGTTGGACAGGTCCAGCACGCTGGGGCAAGGGGAGAAGGGGGAGGGGAGAGGGGGGGGAGGGGGGGGAGGAGAGGGGAGGGGGGGGGAGGGGGGAGGGAGGAGGTAGGCGAGCGGGGAGGGAAGGGAGAGGGAGGGGGGAAAAGATAGACGGATCAATTGGCGTACCAGATGATTGATGACGGGCGACATACATGAATAAACGGACGCATACGCGGGCAAAGGGATGCATGGACACACCCAGTTAGGATAAAACGAGAGTAGCAGGATGGAAACACAAAGAGGAGGTGGGGGGAGGAGGCTGCGTTGGTAACAATGGTAAGGAAATGTGGGACAGCCAGGAAGGAGGGGCATGGGGAACCGTCCAGGGTACAACACACCACATTGTAGGCCAGATGGGTATCTAACCGTTTCCATCAGGGCATGGGCAGCTTCCGGTGGCTGGGCGTGGGGCAACGCAAGGGGGTGGGTATCATAAGGGGATACATGGGTGTGTGGGTGGGTGTGCGTGTGTGCACGTTTGTGTGAATTTGTGGTTGTGTAGTTGTACGCCTGCTTATGTACGTGTGATTGTTTCGCTGATGGCGCCCAGGGATAGTGCATGGGACAAGTGCATAGGTCACGAAGTCTGTGGGTAAAGCAGTGCGGATTACATCCAACAGAAAGATATTATCCATTCCGATAGTTTCCACGTAAACGCTGCGCATCAAAATAAATATTCTGTTTTATTATTGGCTGTAAAAGAATCACGATGAAGGGATGCTCAGCACGCCCTGACCTTACCTTATCTTAGGGCATTGCACCAGGTGCTGCAAGCTCTCCACGGTGGCCAGGCGGTTGTGCGGCACCTGCAGGGTGGTCAGCTCCGGCAGGCAGCTCAGGTTCTCCAGCTTGGTCAAAAAGTTGTTCCTGCGCCGACGCAAAAGGAGCTGTGCAAAAGGAGCAGTAAGAACCAAGTATCAACACCGGCATGCTGCAGGTGTACGCATGCTGCTTGCAGCAATGGCAGCCCACGCACTAGTGGTGTCTTGCTATGATGATGGCGTGGCCGCAATAAATTAATTAAACTCGTGCTCCCGTTGGGGAGTCACGGAGCATTAACCCCGATGGATGGATGGATGGATGGATGGATGGATGGATGGATGGATGGATGGATGGATGGATGGATGGATGGATGGATGGATGGATGGATGGATGGGTGGGTGGGTGGGTGGGTGGGTGGGTGGGTGGGTGGGTGGGTGGGTGGGTGGGTGGGTGGGTGGGTGGGTGGGTGGGTGGGTGGGTGGGTGGGTGGGTGGGTGGGTGGGTGGGTGGGTGGGTGGGTGGGTGGGTGGGTGGGTGGGTGGGTGGGTGGGTGGGTGGGTGGGTGGGTGGGTGGGTGGGTGGGTGGGTGGGTGGGTGGGTGGGTGGGTGGGTGGGTGGGTGGGTGGGTGGGTGGGTGGGTGGGTGGGTGGGTGGGTGGGTGGGTGGGTGGGTGGGTGGGTGGGTGGGTGGGTGGGTGGGTGGGTGGGTGGGTGGGTGGGTGGGTGGGTGGGTGGGTGGTGGGTGGGTGGGTGGGTGGATGGATGGATGGATGGATGGATGGATGGATGGATGGATGGATGGATGGATGGATGGATGGATGGATGGATGGATGGATGGATGGATGGATGGATGGATGGATGGATGGATGGATGGATGGATGGATGGATGGATGGATGGATGGATGGATGGATGGATGGATGGATGGATGGATGGATGGATGGATGGATGGATGGATGGATGGATGGATGGGTACATGCAATCCTACCGGTCTAAGCTATCTACAAAAACAAGCCAACTCTATATCCATGGTGCCCGCGACCCTAGGGGTCTTGTCTAGCATGCCTCCCGTGTTTGCAAACACGCTCCTTCCCCACTGCAGGGGGGTTGTTGTCCTCTATGACCTGGGCCCACTTGGCCTTGTCATAATCTTTTTCCAAATCAGTGAGAGGCCTAGGCCCCCCATGTCCTCTACGGGCTGTTCTTTGAAGGTGCGGGCCTTACGGAATCTAAACTGGCTGGGCCCGGCCCACGTGAGGAGGTGCCGGCCCGGCTGGGCGGGGCGCAGCCCTGCAGAGGGACCACCTGAGGTGTCTACCTGGTTGGTGCGAGCTAAGTGCCCTACTAGCAGCAGGCGCCGCTGCTTGATGGTGCTGGTGATAAGTGGCATGCCGAGGTACAAGTCCCCCTTGCGGACATGGGCAGCGTATCCTACACGGAAAATTGACCGCAGCATGTTGGTGACCGCGCCGTCCAACTTGCTGGCAAGGTCGGCGGTGAATGTCCACGGCTCGGCCCCGTACGTAAGAACAGGGAGGACCAGGACCTTCAACAGGTCCTGTTTCTCTAGCTTGCCCAAGGGCTTGCGCCACAGGGCCCGGTATTGGCGTAAAGCGTGCCAGGCGAGGGAGATACCGTGGTCCACATCAGCCTCGCAGCTGGGGAGTAAGCGACCCAGCTTGACGCGGTCCCGATACAGGGCTCGAGAGCCATCAAGTCGTGGTCACAACTGCGACAATAACCTACCCGTGGCCGCTCCTACGGGAAGACTACCGGTAGGTACCCTTATGTCTGCTGACCGGTGCCGTTATGTCTGATAAGGGCAGCCAGACAATCGCCTACCCGTGGCCGCTCCTACGGGAAGACTACGGGTGCCCTTGTGTGTGCGAACGGCAGCATCATAGCAGTAAAACCTCATAGGCATCCGGTGATGCACCAGGCCATGAAAACAACAAATGTCTGTGTGATCCAGGCCAATGCCACGACAGGAAGCCAGCCCTTGTCCCACAAAGCAGTATGGGAGTTGAGGTAGCCCTCCTAAGCTACTCAGCGTCACTTCGATCTTCATCCTTTACACTCTTTCTAGGATTCCTGCGTTACGGATGTTTTTCTTGTCACGACGACCGCTTCATGCAGCTCCATGTAGTTATATGGTGGATGGTCCCATGCAACGGGAGGCTGTGTACAGGGTGGTGTGTGTTAATAACGCGACTAAGAACAGGACTCACCCCAAGTTGATGGTGTTCAGGTAATCCAGGCCCTCCAGGTGCGATATCTTGGAAATGGTGTTCTGTTGCGCGTAGCTGCCGGGAAGCACCCGCCCAAAGCACGCAGCCAAAGCAGCACGAGTTGACAGAATATACTTGGGAACCGGAGGTGTGGTTCACTTGGTCCTGGCAAGACGGACCTTGGGCAACACCACCTGGGAAACAAGCACCTAGGGCGGCTGTTATTCAGCGCTCAGGGAAGGCTGAGTGTGGGGCAACAGGCAGTTTTGTTACGACCATAATACAGATCCAAGAAAAAAAAAATCACCAGTCGCGCAATTTCATTGCTCCTGGTGGAGTTGTTGATGAGGATAGAATTGCCAGCAACTGGGACCGTGCAAGCATGTAGACGCCAGGCACTCATACACACTAATGCCATTTTCTTTCTCACAGCCATTCACCTTTCCTTACACTTAGGGTAACTGACAAAGATAGCTCATGACCTATTTGTAAAAATGTCTTTATTTGTCTGTACTTGGCACTATGACTGTGCCTCTAAAGCTTTCTTGCTGCCAGACCTTTCTTCTTGTCCATGCAAGATACTGTAAAAGGATAAGCAGTCCAAAAGCCCAAATTTACGTAAGAGGTACGGCAGAACCGGTCAGACTTATTTTTTGCATGTGCATGCATGCCCGGCCTCCGCTTGGCCAAGTTAGCAGAGACTCACATGCATCTCAGCTCTTTCAGGCACTGCAGTCCTTCCAAAGACTCCAAAGCATTTGATTCCAGGAAAATTGACTTGACGCCCTGCAGGCAGGAATCAAACCAAAGCGTGCCGCGTCAGACTCGAAGAGTTAGACTGCTAGCGCAGAAGCTTTAACAACACGGCCATACAATCGTAGATCTAACAACGTGACACCCCCCCCCCCCCCCCCCCCCCCCCCGCCCCCCTGCATCAAATTCATGCATGCACACGCTTTGACCAGCTGCAATAGCGCAATTGGCAATTAAAATCGAGACAAGGCCACAGCAAGGCTTTTCAATAAAAGGCACTTACTGTGTACTCCTCTAAGTTCTTAATTTCCGTGTAGCCCTTAAAATGCAGGTAAAGCTTGTCATTTAGGTATGGAGTTGTGTACAACTTCATATCTTTGCACAGCTTTCTCAGGGACTCCTTCGTCATCTCCGCCATGTTGACGCCTCTGTTCTTTTGCTCGGTAAACGGGACACTGCTCGGTTACAACCACGGTATATTTGGGCTGCCTACGTCATAAATAGGATAGTCTCGCCAACACCTTTCTGAATTGCAGTCAATAGGGGCTTGGCATACCGCTTTGAAATGCTGTTCAGGAGGTATGCGCCTACGGTGATACGACCTCCATGGCAAGCTGAATGCACTGGTGCGACAGTTTTACGTCTTGTACCAACAGTGCAACGTGTTCCTCAAAAGCCGCGCCACGCACTTTATTTTTAGGCCGGAAGTTCCCAGATTTGCTACCTAATGCTGGATGCCGTTTGTAATGCTTGTGGTGGTGGTGGTTGTTGCCCACGCCGCACATGGGCAGCAAGTAGCAACCACAAATGTTTAATGCGAAGTTAAGTTGAGTTCCCGCCTCGTAATGCGAAGTGCGAACAAAAGACTAATTATTAACCCTTACCGTTTGTACTCCAAGTATCTCGAGAGTCGAGGCCGACAGGAAGTATCAAACAACTTTGCGTCCCGGATTTTAACTCTGGGTCCCTAGCCCATATTGGGGGCCGCTCACTGCACTGCGCGGTTGGCACACGCACAATCTGCGGGGATATCCTGGGAGGAAGTGAATTAATTCGTGCGTTGTCACATCGCCATGTCGCATCATTGGGCACTGGCAGGCAGGCATCGAGCTGTGATGATTGCTCCATTTTATTAACCGGTTTGCCGAGGGTTCGCACTTCCCACGTAGAAATTGGGAACAATCACACCAAGTTCATCAACGCTCTGAAAGACCGAAGCGGTGAAAGAACCTCGCCTGTTGCCATAGGTAGCCGAGTGTCATGCGTGGACGACAACCCTGAATTGCGATGCAACCGCTTTAACAATCGATGACTGCTAGCTCCCATTCAGTAACCTCGCATGCAGTAGAAACCAGGTTTTAGCGTATTCTGTGTTTGTGAAATTTTCGTCATAACGAATGTCTGCGCGGATGGACGAAGCAGTTCCTGCGGTGCCAGATGAGGCCGTGATCCAGTTTCAAGGTAACATTCGTGATGTTCAATGCTACTGACAGTTTTAACTATTTAGTTTTGGCTTATCTCTCAATGATGTGGTTGGATGCAGTGTATGTGATGCTGCCAGTGTTAGCTACATGTATTCTTACGCGTATATGTTGTAAGCCGGACAAGAATTTTGAGGTATGGCCAATGTCATGGGCTGTTGGTCGTCGCGAGGATTCCCCGTAGGCTGTTAGTTGGGTGCTGCAACACCCCCCCCCCAGGTCGTTATGAAGGGGGGTAGTTAACCCGGGAAAGATGCCATCTGTAATACCGGATTTCATGCTGTACTCTTCTCCTTTCCGTTACGTGGCCAGTCAACGGTCCCATTTCGTTGTGAGTAATATTCCAGCGAAAAACAGCCACGTTTATGCATTTCTCCATAGCTTCTGCTTGAAATTTTGTCTAGGCTAGGCTTGTGGAGTGTCTGTCAGGGAGCCCTGTAGTATGGCCGAGAATCTGCATCTCATTGCCGGTCGGATATTAATGGATGCATGCATGGCTTGGTCTCAATCGGGGTGGACGGGGGCGGCTTAGTAGTCACAATTCTGGATGTGGCGGGCACTCAAAATGTGGCAGCGTATGTTTTAATGGTTATGAAGGCAGTGGCAGCTTTGGGGATGTCTCCGTGAAATAACTAAACCAGTTCACGAGATGCATGCACAAGTTCCCAGAGATCGCTCCAGCGGCACGGTTGCTGCATATCTGCATGTGAACAAGTTTATCTGTTCGAGCACAATTGCCCAAAAACACATCAGGGGGAAGCAATAGGAATCATTCATTTAATATTCACAACATGGCCGAATTTCTGTGACCAGCCAACAACGAGCGTGTGCCTAGTGGCATTCAAACTCATGTCCCACGGTCCCTTCCCCCTGTGTCCCTGCGTATGCAGATTCTCACCTCCCGGCGCACATCCCCTCGGGGACGATGCAGACCGGGTCCAAGGCGGGACCCAGCTCAAGCAGCGCGCCGCCTGAATGTGAGGCGGCACACGTGGCATCTCCCTTGTCACGTATCCCTTGCTGTTGTGCACCTTGTCACTTATCCCTTGCTGTTGTGCCCTTGCCCTGTTGGGGGCCCGGGTAGCTCTGGTGTTCTGCTCTGATGTCTGGCTCTCGGTAGGTGCCGCTGCCCGTGGTGTTGCGGGGGTCCGTGTGGGGAAAGCACACCCCATGCCACGTGTTGTGCTCCTTTTACTCTCTATCCTTGTTCCCAAAGTGCTCTTGCTTTATTCCCGCCGTCCTCTCCTCTGGCTCCCCTTGTCGGCCAGCAGGGTTCCACCTTTTGCGCGCGCCTCTTGTCACCTCTGCCAGACGATGCCCACCCACAAGCCAGCCTAACACACAGGGTAATGTTGTTTAGCCGGTCGTGCCGCGGACCCCAGAACATCTCCCCACGTTCACTCCGCGGCCACCCGCATCCTCCACACGCCCCCCCCTCATGCCCTGCACGTGTTCCTCACTCTCTCGCTGTATTGGGCTCCTTTGCCCCGGCTGTGAGCTCACCAAACCTCCCTCCCACTGGCCCATCAATAGTAGCGCCTTGCCAACCACATGCGTCGATGGCACTTCCCCCGTGCCAACAGGTATCCCTACGGAGGCCATCACGTTCTCCGTTGCTGAGCTGTTCCCATCTCGCCCGTTACACGCCTGCCCTGGCCCATCTTCGTTCTGCCCCCATCGTTTACACCAGTTTCTTGTCCTAAAACTCTTGATGCTCATCCCCCTGTCCCCTTCCTCAACCCTCCCACCCCAATCCAGCGGGGCCCCGCTCACCCCTGCAGGCCTCCTCACCACCTGCCCCCCCCCCACACACACACCTCTCCCCCCTCCTTTTTGGCATGCTCCAGACAAGCCCCCCTCGAGCGAGCCGTCGTCCTCCTTCCTGTCCTCGCTCTTGGAGAGTACGCCCTCCCAGCCCGGCCGCTCCGTCTTCTCGATCGCGCACTACCAGCCCTACTTCGACGTGGACACGCGCGACGTGGCGCTCCGCATCAAGGACGCACTGCTGCCGATACAGGGCGACTTTTTGACCAAGACCGCCGACAAGCCGGACCTGTGAGTGGTGCGGTAGTAAGGCACTGCATATCTAATCAAGCCGGGCCTGTGGGTGTTTGGATGGTGCGTGCAAGGCCGCCGACAGGCGGCACCTATGATGAAACACCAGTGATTCTTGATAGGAAGGACGAAACAAGCTGGGCGTGTGGGTAGACCTGTGGACGGATTTCCGAAAATGGCATAGAAAGGGCATGCCGTGTTGGCTGGTAAAGATGCCCCACCCGTGAGTAGTTATTTTCGGTACGTGCCGAAAATAAACTAGGGCTGTGGGTTGAGTTGGAATAGATTACTCTCGCCATCCGGCGTGTTCGGGCAGCGTCTTGTGGAGGGAGGGTGGGTGGAGACTTGGGGTTGTTGTGGGGAGTTGACACATTTCAGCACCTATTGACTTGTGGCATTTCAACATCTCACAATTAACCTAGCATGTGGACGACATCTGTGGGGTCGTTTCAGGTGTAGGCCAGGAACGATCATGCTTACGCGTTTCTGGCATCATGGATAGCGCCTGCCACCCTAATACTTGATGGATAGCGCCTACCACCTTAATACTTGATTGATAGCGCCTACCATCTTAATACTTGATGGATAGCGCCTACCACCTTAATACTTGATGGATAGCGCCTACCACCTTAATACTCGGTGGGTTCACCTACCACCTTAATACTTGATGGATAGCGCCTACCTTCTTCGTACTTGATGGATAGCGCCTACCACCTTAATACTCGATGGATAGCGCCTACCACCTTAATACTTGATGGATAGCGCCTACCACCTTAATACTCGGTGGGTTCACCTACCACCTTAATACTTGATGGATAGCGCCTACCACCTTAATACTCGGTGGGTTCACCTACCACCTTAATACTTGATGGATAGCGCCTACCTTCTTCGTACTTGATGGATAGCGCCTACCACCTTAATACTCGATGGATAGCGCCTACCACCTTAATACTTGATGGATAGCGCCTACCACCTTAATACTTGATGGATAGCGCCTACCATCTTAATACTCGATGGATAGCGCCTACCACCTTAATACTTGATGGATAGCGCCTACCACCCTAATGCTTGATGGATAGCGCCTACCGTTTCAAGACTTGCGTTCTCTCCCCGCGCCCTTCTACATGTGCAGCCCTAATCCGGCCTGATCACTGCCTCACCCGGCATCCCCGATGGGTCCCCACACCCCTTTGGCGGCCCTGTGTCTGCCCCCCTCCCTTCTACCAGCACGCCCCTGCCTGCGGTGACTGTACGAGGGGCTAAAGTCATGAAGCCCTGTGTCTGATAGTCCCGCTACATGTCTGCTCCATGTTGCGACCCTGCGCTGACCTGCTGGCCCATGTGGTCCTTGTCGTATGTTTTCCCTCTTCTGGCTTCTCCCTCCCCACCCCCCACCCCACACAAACGCCCCCCGGCAGGTACGGCCCCTTTTGGATCTGCACCACGCTCGTGTTTGTGAGTGCGGCCATGGGCAACTACGCGAGCTACCTGTCCTTCAAGGGCAACTTTGCGCACCCGCTGTGGAAGTATGATATCAACAAGGTCACGAGCAGCGCGACCATCTTCTACAGCTACGTCGGCATCATGCCCGTCATCTTCCACTTCATGCTGCGCTACTTTGGCGGCACCATCCCGCTGACCCAGCTGTGGTGCCTCTACGGATACTCGCTCTTTGCCTTTATCCCCGCGTCGGTACGTGCGCACGCCCATTGGGCATCGTAGCTGTTTTCAATGCTGTCAATATTTTCGATGGAGCATTTAGTATCGTAGCTGTTTTCAAGCGAGCATCCGGCATGAACCGACAAGTCTGCTTTGCCGTGTGTTTGCATGTTTTTTCGTGAAATCAATATGCTCTAAGTGAACCTTGCTTTGCGAGGAAGGTTACTTCTCATCGCATAACCACCCAACTGCTATTCCCCATTGCCCTTAAACCGGCTGTAAAATCGAAATTCACGTTAAAAGCAGTACTTGCCGTAACTTGTCCACATGTTGCCATCCTCTATGTATGCCCATCTCCCCCCCCCCCCCCCCCCATCTCCGCCTCCCCCCCCCCACTCCCCGGCCCTGCTCTGTGGTTTTCCCCCGTGCGCTTCGCTCTGCGCCCCCCACTGTGGACGGTATACCCGGTTGTGGCTGGCAGATCGTGTGCATCCTGCCGAGTGAGACGATGCGTTGGCTCATCGTGCTGGGTGCCTGCTTCGTCTCCTCCACGTTCCTGCTGCAAAACTTTCGCGCTCAGGTCACTGATGTACGTGCTGTAAGATTGGGAAGTTGTTGCATCGCAAAGCCCTAGTGTTCCCGGTGCTGGCACCTGCGCTCACAGCACTGCGCGGTGTGTTTTAGGGTTCCTAACCCCGTTGTTTGTGAGATGAAGCTTGGGTTTCCAAAGCCACTCTGCTTGAGCGTCTATGTCCAGACTGGTAAAGTGGGATGTAATTAGTCTTTCATTCCAGTCATGTCAGATTTTTCAATTGGCTTCCTTGACTTGACCAGCCGGCAGAGATGTCACATCGAACCATGGCATGGCATGGACAAAGTGCATGCATGTGAAGGGCATGAAAGGAGTTTTACAATATGATAATCTTTCTGGCTACAAGTGTTGACTATGGCAGCTTATCTCTCTCCCGGGCTACGATGTGCCCCAGGCTGAAGTGCTTACCAGTCTTGCTCAATTTCTTACTTCTGGGCCATGTCTTTTGCTCCCTGTGTGTGAACATGTTTCCTTGCATTGCCTGTGCCTGTGCCCATTGGATGGTAAACAGGTTGCCAAGGACAAGAGTGTGGTTATCCTGACCGGCGTAGCAGTTACACACCTCTTGCTGGGATTGATACTGAAGCTTTATTTCTTTACGTACTACAAGGACGATCTATGAGTGCTGGGCCAGCGAACAAAAAATGCAGTTGTGACCCTTGATAGCAATGCTTTTGTTGATACATAGTTGACTTAATACATGGTCGTTTCAGTAATGGTTATGATGCTGCAGCAATGGTAAGAATGCAGCAGGAATGGTCATGAATAGATAATGTTGTACTTTTTCAATATTGCAAGTGGCACACCTATTTAATTTTTTGAATGAAATTTACAACTAGATCTAACTTGGTCAAGAGCCATATGCATGCATGACTGGCACGTGCATTGAACGCACTTCGTTTTGTGGCAAACCGGCGCATTCTGACCACATGAAATTAAATTGAATTTATAAATCAAATTATAACATGACTCCGTTGGGAGGTCATGTAGCACGTATTATCTTGCTGGATGTATGGAGGTGGGCGAAGCCGCGAAAACCGAATTAAGCTAACTCTAAGCTATAGCTAATCTAGAAAACCCTAACTGGTCTACTCAACAAAGTGCCCCGTCCTCCTGGGGGGGAGGGGGCTTGCCCACAGGGGCCGGCGTGTGAGCCTGGAACAATCGTCTTCCACCTCTTCTGTTCTGCATAGCAGTCCAAGCTAGAGAGAGGGAGTGAATGCGATGTTCAAACTGGGCTGGAGCTTGGTCGGCATTACTATTTCTCATGAATAAAGTCGGCGCAATTTTAATAACCACCACTAGGCCGGCCAGCAACTGCTGTGTGTAGTTCATGGCAGGTTTACTCAGCTTTCTAGGAATGCATGGGGCCGGCCAGGCCAGGTCAGGATATGCCGCCCTGGTTGGCCAAGCCGCTGGGGGCCAGCCAGACCGAGCTAGGGCGGTGTCTACCTGACGGGTGCGAGCAAGATGTCCTACGAATGCTATCCTACGCTGCCGAATCTCGTCTGAAATGCGAGGCATACCCTTCACAAAGACTCTACTGACCTATGTGTGAAAAACCCTACATTCCGGAGGTCCCTGTCGAAGCATCCTGTAAACGGTGCCGTCCATGCAGCCGGGCAGCCATCGTGTCCACGGGTGAGCGTCCATGCCTTGGCGCCATACGTGAGCACCGTGAGGACCAGAACCTTGAAGAGCATGCGCTTGCGGTGCTCGCCCAGGTCCTTCGAGCGCCAGTAGGAGTTGAGCGAGCGGAGCCTGGCCCAGGCCAGGCCGATGCGGATGTCCACATCGTCGGCGGTGTCCGGGAGCATGCTCCCCAGCAGTTTGAAGCGCTCACGGAACGGGACCTCCGTCCCATCTAACAGCCCGGTGGCTGCAGCGGGCAACTGGTATAGCCCGAATCACAATCGCCTCAGGTTTGACACTAATCTCCAACCCCACCGCCTGCGCCTCCAAGCCCAGATGTCCAGTCCAGCCAGGTCTGAATGTGCTCAGGGCGGCCGATGAGGGTGGTATCATCCGCATATAAATCACGGGTCGGACAGGCGGTAACCAGGGCCACCGCAGCCGTGTTCGCTCTGTCCAAGCCGGGCTCGAACCCCAAGAGCAGTAAAGCATGCACGTGCCCGGCGCATGACGTGATCCACGACAATAATGAACAGATCGCCGGATATGGGGACAGGCTACAGCCTTGCCACACCCCCGCCCCGTGGTGAAGGGGGAATGGTGGGGTGGTGCCTTCCGCAGTCCGCACTACTGCATGCCTGTGAGCCCTCACACAGCCGGCGAATGGCAGCTTAATAAGCGCTGGTGGCACACAATCCAGAGCAAAGATGGCCCAAAGTGAGCCTCCCAGCTAGAGGACCGTGTCGAAGGCCTTGATATAGTCAACAAAAATGAAGACCAGCGGCAATCCGTCAGGGCAAATGCAACGCACCTCCTCCATCAGCCGTCGCGCGACAAATATACAGCTGGCCATGATAGTACATTACGACCACGACGGAAACCCATCTGCATGAGACTCATGCACCCAGGTGTGGGCAGTGGGTCTGCAGCGCGGCGTGGAGCGGCCTGCCGCATGCAGCTGCCATCTGCACTGCCGGTGCGCATGAAGACCTTCAGCGCGGCGCTCTGGAGGCAGACACCCCGATAGCTACGGCCGGGGTCAGCTATAGCAGCAGATCCCTTCTTGTACAGCATGACTCGGATGGCCCCGCCTGCCACTCAGCAGGCGGAGGCTCCTCAGAGAGCAGAACACGGTTGCAGAACGCCAGCAGAAGCTCCCGCACCGCCATGCATGTCAGGGGTATTCAGCAGCTCAGCCGAAAGGTGGTCGGCACCGACCGCCGCGTCGTACCGCAGGCGAGCAAGGGCGCTGTCCAATTATTTCCGGTCCAAAGCCGGTGAAGGGGTGGACGACGTCGTTGGTGCCGCAAGGCAGCCCTCGATCCTTCAAGGTGGGTCCGACTTGGGAGGCCGCGGCCGAGGGGCGAGGAGGGTGGCGCATGCGGCGGGGGGAGTCCGGCAACACCGAGACACGGGCATGCAGCCGTATACCTTGGGGTGAAGCGGCGGGGGGGGGGGGGCGCGGGCCCCACCTGTCAAGGAATTAAACATGGTGGGCCAACCAGCGCGGTCAAGGCTGACCGGCCGGCGCCGCGCCGTCAATCCCCCGTGTGCTCCACCGGGGTGCGCTGCCGCCGGCCGCCGAGCCGGCCGAGGTGGTACCACATTTCCTTGCCCTGGTTGCGAGCTTGGCAGGCCTTGGCATCAGACTGCGATGCACTGGGCCGCCTCTGCGTCCTGAGCATGTGCGTAGTAGGCCTCCACAAGGGCGGCCTTGAGCACCGGTGTCAGCAGCGGGTCCCAGTTACCGGCTTGAGGCGGTGCCGGGCGGCCAAGACCTTGCATGGGGGCCTGCATGGCGGCAGAGGCGGGCCGGGTCGTCAGCGGGGCCTCGATGGCCGGCAGGTGCCGGGCCGCCAGCAACGGGGCGCATTCCCCATGTGTAATCGATCCAATGATGTTTGATAATTGATCGCATAGCAGCTATCAAAGAGACATGCAACCAGCCCGCAGGCCAGACATCGGATCCAGAATCCGGACTGGCCATGGTAGCTCGAGCCTGCCGAACTAATTAATTATCTTTTCCGCGTTTTCGAGCTAGTCGCTCAGGATCATGCATGAATATTATAAGTGAGACAACTGTCCAGAGATGGAAATGTGTAGCCTTGTTCATTGCATGAAGTTATAGCTGGCTTACGCGTAGAGCCTTTCGGATGAGATTAGGCAGGCTGCGTAGAATTAATAGCCTTTAATTCATGTAGCACATCTTGCTCGAACCAGTCAGGTAGACATCGCAATTCCGGTCGATCGATCTGGCTATAGCTGGCCCCCAGCAGCTTGGCCAACCAGGGCGGCATATATCCTGACCTGGCCTGGCCCCAAGGACAAGCCCCGCAGCTGCGCGGGTAAAATTAAAGAATTAAATTATAACATGACTCCGTTGGGAGATCATGTATAGTTGTTACGTATTCCCTTGCGGATGGATGGGGGTGCATGGGCAAAGCTGAGAAACCGAGCTAGTTATATGCTAATTCTAAACTAGAATCTACAGAAATCCTAGCTACTCTAGCTACTCAGCAATAAAGCGCCCCTTCCTCCTGAGCCACGAGCCACGAGCCACGAGCCACGAGCCACGAGCCACGAGCCACGAGCCACGAGCCACGTACGAGCCACGAGGTAGCCATGGCTGACGGCGGCGCTCATAACTTTCACGTTTGAGCACCGAATTTAGTCGTGAATATCACAATCGCTTCGTCTTTCTAAGACGCACATGCTGATATAATTTTCCGACGCTATTACGCACTATACGATGAGCAAACGCCCATCGACGCAACGCAGCCTGACGGCTGCGCTCGGCACTGAAAATACGTCTGCAGCTACGGCTGCAGCTTCGCCATCAGGGCCGGAAGGCGGTGGTGACACTAGTCGCGCACTGGTGGTCGCCCAGAACCCTCCCGGGCTCTCCTCGCCCTCTGCATCGCCTGACCCAAAGCGCAGTCGCCCAGGCGAGGCCTGGCTGGTCTGAGCGTGATTTTGACGTCGACAGGCTCTTTACCACCTTCGACGTCAACAGGCCTGCCTTTTTCGACATGCCACCCATCAAGATACTGGAGCTCGTGTTTTACGGGTCACACGCCTCACTGCTGGCCCTGTGCCAGCAACTCCATTCCAACACCCACTTTTTTCGCAACGGAGTTGACGGCCGGTTTTCCCACCACGTCTCAGACCGCCCAGTCGACACCAACCTGGCCCGCTGGTCTCGCCCCCGCCTTCAGCTCGCAGCTCTCTTTACCCTCACTAAGCGCTCGGCCGAGGACCTTCTGCACCCCGCCCCCATTACCGAATCCACCTTCGTCCACCACCTCCACGCCGCCCTCTCACAGCACGTGACGCCCATTGCTGCAGTTGTGGCGGCACTTGGCTGCACGCTGGCTGCTGAGCTAGCTCACCACCATCCCCACCGCCACCGCCGCCCTCCTCGCCTCCACCCCCCCCCCCTCCCTCCGCCTCCACCGACTCCATCACCGCCCAGCTCCGCGACATCGACCCGGCGTCTTAAGGACAACGCCATTGCTATCGAGGTTCTGCAGAACACCGCAGGCCTCACCGCCCAGGCGGTGAAGGACATTGCCGCCAAGCCAGCCCCGGCTGGCCTGGCCGGCGATGCTCCTCCCATCACCACCTGGACGGACATGCTTAACGGCAACACACCACCTCCACCACCTCCGCCGTCGCCCGCCCGCAGCGCTTCAACGGCAGACGCTTGACCTCCGCGAGGAGGCCGAGCTCGCCAAGCGCAGCCTCAACGTCATTGTCAAGAATCTCAAGATGGAGGAAGGTGAGAATTCCGAGAAGCTTGCGCGTGCTTTTGAGAGAGAAATCCTTGATCGCATGGGCCTTACTGGTGAGATCGAGCTGGCCGCCCACCGCCTTCCCCGCGCGCGGGGTAAGGCAGGGCCGCCCCCGCTCCTTCTCACCTTTAAGACCCCGGCGGACAAGATTTCTTTTCTCAGACGCCGCAAGCGGCTCGAGAAGACTCTCTTCACCCTTGATGACGACTTGACCCTGGCGCAGCAACAACGGCGACGGGAGCTATGGCCGACCTACCTCCAGCTCCGGCAGACCAAGGCGGGGCAGCCGGTGTACTGGAAGGGGGCGGCCATCTACGTCGGCCACAAGCCCTGGCAGGCGACCCCCGCGGCCCCAGCGACTCCAGACGCCCCAGCTTAGGGGAATACAGCAGTAGTAGTGTAGAATAGATAGACCGCGGCCATGTACATGTACGCCTCCTAGAGGCCCTATTCCAGCTAAGCCACGCGCTTTATTTAATCATGTACATGTGTGCCTATGATGAGCCACACTCCAGACGATGCCTAGTTTTATTTAGTAATGCTGTGCCCATGCAGAGAGCTGCTCTCTGCTGAGATGCCACGCTCTAGTTTTTGTATAGCCATGATGATCTTCCCCCTCACAGGCATGCTCCCCCCTTACCCGGGCATAGCGTGATAGACCATGAGGGTGCGGGTGCATGCCCTGGTGCACCTAGAGCAGGGGTAGCTTACATTCCCACCCTTGCATGAAGTAGCCTAGAATGTATTAAAAGCCATATGCCCCTTCTCAGGGCTATGTGCTACATCTACTCCCAACGGAGTGATGTTGATAATTAATTAATTAATTAATTCCTCCTGAGGCCACAGGCCGGGGCTGGCGTGTGGGCATGGGCAATGGTCTGCACCACCTCTTCTTGTCCAGCATAGCAGTCCAAGCAAGAGAGAGGGAGGAAATGTGGTGTTCAAAGTGGGCCGGGACCACTAGGTCAGCAAGCATGCAACTGATCATGGCAGGTCTGCCAACCCGCTCAGTTAGTTTTCACGGCTCCGCTCACCCCGGCCATCCATCAGCAATATTGAATACGTGCTACTTGATCTAAGAATAACGGAGTCATGTTACATAAATTATTTTTTTTTCGATTTAATTTTACACGAAGAGCGACTAGATGACCTAGACGGTGGGGCCAGAAACAGCCTGCTTGATCAGGGCGTGTGCATTTGAGCCTAGCTGGCCGGGTATGTCTAGTGGTGAGCACCATTGCTGCGATCGCTCTCCCACCATTTACGAGGAAATATAAATGTAAGCCAGCCATCATTTCAATGCACAAGGCTACACATTTCCATCATGCACCATTCATATTCATCATCCTGAACGACTCGAAAACGCGGACAAGATAACGGCAGGCTCGAGCTACCATGGTCCGGATTCTCCGGATTTCCAGATGGTACCACGTCTGCGCTGGTTGTCTCCTTGATATACACGCAAATGGAAAACCACTGAAAGGTCAGCCATTACGCTAGCCATGCCATGTTTCCAAACGTCCAAGAAGTGCACACAGTGCAAAAGCAAAAATCCGGAGGACAGCACTTTCAATCAAATGTGCGGATTCTCCCGATTTCTGGCCTGCGCTGGTTGTCTCCTTGAAATGTGCGGCGTGCATGAACCAAACGCCCATGGATGCGCAGTTATGTTTGTAAACTAATTTTAAAATTATTGTAATCGAATAGAGGATTTTGATGTGAACAAAGGATCTGCTAGGATGCTTCAAAAAATTGTGAATCCTGCATTGCCCTTCAAAACTCAAATGGTACTCCCACTTCGCCCTAATCTCAAACTGTGAATTTGTCAAGGCGAACACGATGATGTTGTAAGTATCCCACGATGACATTTCACGCCGTTGGGTCTGCCACGCACATGATCTGTAAAATGATCATCTATGAAAACACTAGATAGATTAACTGCTGTTTGAAGACCAAGAACCAAGTCACCACCATATGCGCCAGAAAGCAAAATGCCGAGCTTGCCAGCTTGGCGATCTTGGTCCTTCACACCGGGCAGCCAGTATCAAGTGCATGCACAGTGGGTCAGACAATTGGCTGTGGAGTACCTGTGCTAGCTGCAGCGACAACTTTGGACACCATGGTCCTCATCACTGCCATGGAGCCTATGCCGGTCTCCCACACGCGGTCCTTCAACGCGTCCAGCTCCCCCCACGTGGGCTGTGGCACAAGGGATAATCAGCCACGGAAGGAAGATCAGCCACCAACAACCTTGGGTGTAAACTAGAGGGGCAGTATAAACGAAGCACGCATCCAGCATTGCATGCCTTGACCTGATTGCCATCCCCTGCTGCCACCTGGCACAAATGCCACAGGGCCCCAGGGAAAGGCTATCATTGACAAGCTGTCACAGCACACGAGAATAGCAAACCTCGTTCCACCCAGTAGAAACATTTAGGACACACACTCGCTGCCAAGGAGAACAGACAAAGAAAAAAACAGTGGCAAGGCATTACAAGAGAGCAGGCTTAAATGGAGAGTGTGGATGCCACCACAAGCAACGAGACCAGAATATATATAGTCACTGTGTCGTGGCATTGAGCTCAAATCCTTTCCCCATGGCAGACTACTTGTGGTTCCTTGCCCTGACAGAAAGATCAATCAGCATGATCATGCGTGTAAGACTATGACGGAGGGCGGGCTATCCACGGGATTGCCCCAGTAAACGGACAGAAGCACCCTCTCTTTAGGCAAAGACAGATAGCGTCCACCTCTTAACCAATTACAATCAGCACATCAAAAACATTGACGCAACCCGAAAGGGAGCTAGAGGAGCAGGAAAAACCTTCCCAGCAGAAATGCCAAGCATGTCATCAACGATGAGAATGCTGTTCCAAACCAGCCATGATTATCATCCCTAGAGGACCAACTCCTCCATACTTGCAGCTGTAGCGAAACCGGGAAGCAACCTAGCCTGGATTCCACTACACCGCCTGCGTGAGGTCTAAGAAAGGGGTCCGACCGATCCAGGGCTGCGATCTTAAACGTAGAAAACGAATCCAGGGCTGACAATCTTAAACATCACTACAAGCACACAGGCACTGACATCCCCCGTTGCATACCACTGACCGCTACTTCGCAGCATATTGTTCCTACATTAAGATCTGTTGCCCGAAACCAGCCCTTCGGTTTTAATCCCCGATTTCCCAAATCCAGGGTCTCAAGATCTTTAATCTGAGAATCTCAACCCTCAGGCAGGCAGTGTAGTTGTTTTGCAAAAAAGAGAACCCAATCCGCAACACGCCAGCCTGGCTGCCACGCCACCCTTAGGAGCACGCACCACTCTGGGCAGCCATCCGGACCACATGGAGTGGCTGGTCATGATCCCGTACACCAGCGACAGGATGACGGTGGTGGAGACCGTGGCTGGTTACGGTGCGCCCGAGAGGACGAGGGTAAACGGGTTTTGTCAGTTTGGAAGAGGTTTTTGCCAGTTAAGGATGGGTTGTTTCGGCACATGCAAGGCATAAGATGCTGCAACAAAGACAAACAAAAAATCAAGCATCTGCGCCATGGAATGCTGTGCTCTACCATGCTCAGCAAAAACAGCATCTGCTGGTCTGTGATATGTTACCATAGGGACAACACCACTTCAAGAATAATCATAAAATAAATTAATAAAAAAGGAAATTCCCTATGAATGCCTTCCACTTGCTGGAAGGCTAGAGCAGGAAAGGGACCTGGAGCAGAAACTGGACACACAGTGTGCTGGTATCCCCGTGCATCCAGGCGTGAGTGTGCTGGCTAACGTGCTGCCTAGGATGTGCACGATCCAATCACAAATACTGGCAAGATGGCATCATGCCAAAGGGCGAACAGCTATATGTCTCAACAACAGGCACGCGGCATGCGGGGAGGATACTGAACACGACGCGCTCCCAGGGATCGAGCATGAACGCTCCCGTAGAGACAAGCAACTTTGTGCTGATGGACTCAACGTAGTCCTTCATCGCCCCGCCCCACCCAGGCCGCCTCTTCCTCGGGGGAATCACTCCGCGAAGGTGCCGCTCTGGCTGGGATGGCACCGCAGCACATTCGGCAGCCTGCAGGGGTGCAACGGCGTGGTTTGCAGTTCATGTCAGTTCAAGCATACATAGCTCTAGGTACCTCATTCAAACCAACGCAGCAACTCAACACTCAGCTGAGGAAGGAAAGAGGAGGCATCGACGCGTGCTAGGATTTCCTGAATGTACAGTGTAAGCCTGCGTTTCGCGTCCCCGACCTGCCCATCAAAGGCACTACTTTAAAATTCATTGATATTAAAACAAAAATGCAGGTCGTCACGGCACCAATCCGCCCATGAGTTATTCACAACGATGACCTGCTGATAAAGTTCAAACTTACCTTCATAGGCGACATAGTTGCAGTCGCGGCGTTCTCCTTGCGTCGAGATTTCTTGCTAGCTGCAGAATTCTTAGCTGGACTCGATACCTCCGCTTGCAATTGCTCAGACCGCCTCGGCATTTCCAATTCCAGGCGAGTAATCAAAATATCATACTTAATTCCTTCTTTCCGATTATTAGAAGCGCTAGCGACGAAGTCTTAAACAAGCTTTTGGCTTCTCTGATGTCACAGCTACAGATTGCAGGGCCAGTCCTTGGACAGTTGGGAATCCAGATTCGACAAAAATTCGCAGCACTATCCGGCAAGCTCGTTGCGTGTGATCCAGAAGAGCAGCTGACCAAACCTCGAGCACACCTGAACAACCGTGAAATTATGGAAAAACTAGTAACCACATAACGCAGCCTTCCGAAGAAAATGGCCCGTTGCAATAATTTACCCGTGTACCGCTTCGTCACTGCAGACACAGCGCGTAAGCCGCAGTCCTGCGTGTGTTGATGTCAACTTGTGTTGCATCACACACGTGTTGGAAATTTCGACTGGATCTCGTTGTTGGTTGTTGTTGTTGTTGTTGTTGATTCCCACGCCGAACATGGGACGTCTCGAATCAGGATCATAGCCAAGTCCATACGTGTAGCCCATACGTGGTGTTGTGTTGGCAGTTGGCGAACCACAGCGAGGGCAGTGACTAGTGACTACAATACTGTAGTGAGGGCACTACTGTACCAACTTTGAATTTCCAACTTCTAAGAACGTAAGATATGCGGGATCAGGATCGAAAAAATCTGTCCTTTGCCCAATTGGCCACTGGTTCATGGTGTTTCGAGTGCCTTGTAGTAACCGGCATGGGCTGAGCTCAGGCATAGTACTGACCGTAGTCCGTGTGATACCTCATACATGATTTTTTAAGGCGCACAATGGGGCGATGGACGAATCTTGCCACACGAATTCTTGTGGGGCTGCAAGTTTAGAATGCCAGCCCCAAGCGCGGGGATGACGGGGGTTGCCGCAGCCATGACGAAGTTCCGTAATAAGTATTTTAATTCGGTTTTGAAGGGTTTTGATTCGGTTGGTGACGTCAACTCAGCAAGATTGTACCCCAAAATGGGTAAATCGAATTAGGGAAACGCAATGGGAAAAATTCATGGGAAAATGCAGGCCGCGAATGGTGAATTCCGGGGTCATGAGCGTCTGGGGGACTGCGGCCCACGCAGCCCCAGAAGTTTGAGCTACCCTAGCATGTACTAAGATCTAAGGGACCGCCCCCGCAATAACAATGCACGCGAGGGGTCGGTCACGTACTTTGTAGTCTTTTACAACCGAGCTGCGTTATGGTTTACAATAATATACCCGAATATGCTTGGTGTCCTGCTTGCAGGATCGTTTCTGACGTACAACATGGTGTGCTTGCCAACCGAGTGTCCACATGGGGCAAGACCCTCAAGCGCTACATACACGTGCCCGCGGTAAATCATACTCCATTCCCTCAGTCGGTGGGGATTCTTGCGGCGGTTCACGCCAGCCACATCAATGCATTGCCTGACATTGCCACACTAATGCACTCATTTTTCTTGTTCTGGAATCAGGCGAGTCCATCATGGATCCCCGACTCTGGACAGTGGTTCCCAGCTACTTTATGCTAACTCGGTTTACCTGACGGCCCTGTCAGTGTATAAGAAGCTGGCTTTGGCGACTGGATTTACCATGATCGTCGCAGCATGACATTACACGTGACACGCGCTGCCCACATGGGGCAAATGGCCACATCAAAAAGGCACACGTGTCCTATGGTCATAACGCGCATGTGCGCGGCACATGCAGGTCATCCCTGTCAGCAACCAAGTTTCCTGCCCTCGGCCAACCATCCCGGTCTGGCATTGTCAAGTGCTGGCGTTAAATAAGCCCGCGGCGATAAATTGCATCGACGGGCGCAAGCATCTTGAAGGCTGCGGAGCTGAACTGTGATTGCACAAAGCTCGAGCCCTGCGGATGCCCGCGACGACTCGAGCACGCCTGATATGATGGGGACTGAATGACTACAACAGGCAGGTAAACAAGCCGCATTTTTGCTTAGCATTGTTTTGAGTATCACTGACGTGGCCCTATTGTCGGGTTTGTTTGTTGCCATGTTGAGTTCGTGAGGTTGTGTGGCATAGGAAACCAAGTTTTCCTGGCATAGATTTGTCTTCAAGGGAAAGTATATTGCTAGTGTCTAGTCGCTCACTGAGCTGCAGAGCGAACCCCTAGCTGCATTTTTTAGAGCACGCTGCCATACTTGCTGTACCGGCTCCCTGTTGTTACTGTTTTTCTCTGGCTATAAATAATGCATGGATGATATGGTTCTCCCAACATGCCCCACCTGGCCCACTCCATGCGCGTGGAGTATGCTTCCATTATGGGCTGTACCAAGATGCCATGCAAGCACATTTCAATTTATACTTAGGTTTAATTAATCGATCAGAGCTTGTGATGCTGCGGTGGAACATATTGGCCCTCGTTCTCTCTTTATGTGACTTTGTTTCATAATTGTACCAAGATGCCATGCAAGCACATTTCAATTTATACTTAGGTTTAATTAATCGATCAGAGCTTGTGATGCTGCGGTGGAACATATTGGCCCTCGTTCTCTCTTTATGAAACAAAGTCAGCAGGACAAGCTCACGGACAAGCATGCATGGCCCCTGAACTTAAGTACATCTGTAGCTAGCACCGAGGATATTCCCCTCCCAGTATGGGCCAACAGAATCAAAGCCACATTAACCTTGGGCACCGGGGTGGCCGGTTGCATTCATAGGGTCATTTGCATGCATTACTTTGATTTGCAGTGCCTATCCAGGCACTGTATTCATCGATCGACACATGCACACGAGAGAACTAAGTGCTCCAGAGAGTCCAGCACACCTGCACCCTTATGTAGGCAGGATATTGTCCACTGACTTACCCTTGCATTCAAAATAGTAGTTGTGTCACTTGAAATTTGGTAAAGTAACCTTGATGTGCTCGTAAAAAACTTCTAGCATGCTTAATTAGCAATATGTGCACCATGTGCTAGACACATCCGGCCAAGGTCCTGGGGGAGATAATCTAGAACAGTGCGCGCATGATGAGCACCAGCTAGTCTAAAGTTCATGAGGTCTCCCATGCACTGCATGGCAACAGCCTTGGAAAGGCGGGCACTGCATCATTGCATGCGGCTCGCTATGTGCAACGTCAGCCACGTACGTGTTTGTTATGTGGAAGGGGAATGGAATTAGAATTGATTTGTATACTAGAAGTATGGTGGCAAAAACAGCCTTCCATGACAGAAGAATACAACCTAAAAACACAAGTTATTATGTTTGCTAATACTCACTGCTACCTTTAAAACACGGGCTGATTGGCACACAGTTTTGCAGAACGGGCCTCCCAGCCATGGGGTTCAAGAGCAAGAATGCCACGTGAAGGCCGCTAAAATACAACAGTTTCAAATGGGTTCAAGAGCCAGAGCCGTTAAGTACTCTACTACTCTTTGCTCATGTCATTCCTGGTATGGGGTCCTCAAAATATGCCACCTCAATTATCCTCCGCTGGCCAATCAATGAATTTGTTTGCAACGTGCTGGTTCCGACACAGTGGGCCGAGTGGGAATGGCAAAGACAATAACCTGGCAAGGAAACGGGGGGGCGGGGGGGGGGGGGGGGGGGGGGGGAACATCAAAATGTGAGAACTGCATGTACGGAGGGAAAAGACAGATCATAGGTCAGCGTTTCATGCGTTGCCCAGCAACCGAGTGGGTGCGGGTGTGGCTGTGACATATTGGCCTAGCACTGCACCAGAGCTTGGTATGGGGGCGGGTAAGGGAGCAAAGACGGGGACTTTAATTGTTGGGTTGGGCTGGGTTGGGCTGGGTTGGGGCGGGGCGGGGCGGGGCGGGGCGGGGCGGGGCGGGGCGGGGCGGAGCGGAGCGGGGCGGGGCGGGGCGGGGCGGGGCGGGGCGGGGCGGGGCGGGGCGGGGCGGGGCGGGGCGGGGCGGGGCGGGGCGGGGCGGGCGGGCGGGGCGGGGCGGGGCGGGGCGGGGCGGGGCGCGGCGCGGGGCGGGGCGGGGCGGGGCGGGGCGGGGCGGGGCGGGGCGGGGCGGGGCGGGGCGGGCGGGGCGGGGCGGGGCGGGGCGGGGCGGGGCGGGGCGGGGCGGGGCGGGGCGGGGCGGGCGGGGCGGGGCGGGGCGGGGCGGGGCGGGGGGGCGGGGCGGGGCGGGGCGGGGCGGGCGGGGCGGGGCGGGGCGGCGGGGCGGGGCGGGGCGGGGCGGGGCGCGGCGCGGCGGCGCGGCGCGGCGCGGCGGGGCGGGGCGGGGCGGGGCGGGGCGGGGCGGGCGGGGCGGGGCGGGCGGGGCGGGGCGGGGCGGGCGGGGCGGGGCGGGGCGGGCGGGGCGGGGCGGGGCGGGGCGGGGCGGGCGGGGCGGGGCGGGGCGGGGCGGGGCGGGGCGGGGCGGGGCGGGCGGGGCGGGGCGGGGCGGGGCGGGGCGGGGCGGGGCGCGGCGCGGCGCGGCGCGGCGGGGCGGGGCGGGGCGGGGCGGGGCGGGGCGGGGCGGGCGGGGCGGGGCGGGGCGGGGCGGGGCGGGGCGGGGCGGGGCGGGGCGGGCGGGGCGGGGCGGGGCGGGGCGGGGCGGGGCGGGGCGGGCGGGGCGGGGCGGGGCGGGGCGGGGCGGGGCGGGGCGGGGCGGGGCGGGCGGGGCGGGGCGGGCGGGGCGGGGCGGGGCGGGGCGGGGCGGGGCGGGGCGGGCGGGGCGGGGCGGGGCGGGCGGGCGGGGCGCGGCGCGGCGCGGCGCGGCGGGGCGGGGGGGCGGGGCGGGGCGGGGCGGGGCGGGGCGGGGCGGGCGGGGCGGGCGGGGCGGGGCGGGGCGGGGCGGGGCGGGGCGGGCGGGGCGGGGCGGGGCGGGGCGGGGCGGGGCGGGGCGGGGCGGGGCGGGGCGGGGCGGGCGGGGCGGGGCGGGGCGGGGCGGGGCGGGCGGGGCGGGCGGGGCGGGGCGGGGCGGGGCGGGGCGGGGCGGGCGGGCGGGCGGGGCGGGGCGGGGCGCGGCGCGGCGCGGCGCGGCGCGGCGGGGCGGGCGGGGCGGGGCGGCGGGGCGGGGCGGGGCGGGGCGGGGCGGGGCGGGGGGCGGGGCGGGGCGGGGCGGGGCGGGGCGGGGCGGGGCGGGGCGGGGGGCGGCGGGGCGGGGCGGGGCGGGGCGGGGCGGGGCGGGGCGGGCGGGGCGGGGCGGGGCGGGCGCGGCGCGGCGCGGCGCGGCGCGGCGCGGCGGGGCGGGGCGGGGCGGGGCGGGGCGGGGCGGGGCGGGGCGGGGCGGGGCGGGCGGGGCGGGGCGGGGCGGGGCGGGGCGGGGCGGGGCGGGGAGGGGAGGGGAGGGGAGGGGCGGGGAGGGGGCATGGTGAGTGTGGCATTTACTCAGCCTGTCAGCCATCAAAACACTTGAGCATTGGGTGGCATGGTGACCTGGGAGATTGTGTTGTGAGGAAGGAGCTAGGTGCAGGACGGAAATGGGAATGTTTTTGTCAACACCGTCAGTGCTGGCTGAAGCAATGATGCAGCACAGTCTTGGAGGGGAAACATAACTTAATTTCTGCCAACACGACATATGCAACCTGCCCAGGACTTGCGTTCCACACACAAGTGCAAGTCCAGGTGCCATACATGTGTACGTGCTATACAGCACTCAGTACTTACTATATCTTGAAGATGAGCAGCTAGGTCGCCCTGCACTGAGGTACAGCACCCACCTTAATTCCAACAGTGTAGTATGTTGGAGCTGATGAGCAAGTCGCCAGCTAGCTGCAGGTATATATGCAGCACGTGTATACTGAGAACGTGGCATTGTCCACAGCACATCCACGCGCCCCCCAGCCATCTCTTCTGGGATGGAGTCCAGTGTGTTGCCAACGCGGAGAAAAGGTGGAGCTCGAAGATCCTCACGCTGATGAATGGAAAGCATCCGCGCGGGCTCCGGACACTATTTTAGACAGAATGCTTCTCAACTGTGTCATAGAGCCTGCGCTGAGTGCCAAGGCGCAGTCCTTCACGGCATCCAACTCCTCCCACGTGGGCTGTTGCGCGTACAGTAGCACGATTCACATGCAGCGAACAAGGGCCAGCACTTGTCAGGTATATTTTGTGATATATAATTACCAGGCCACAAAGGGGATGGGAGAAGGGGGGAGGGCAGGTCGAGCGGCACAACTTTACGCAGTCTGATTTATGGCTTAATATATAACATTATGCACAGTGTGTGGTTAAGTAAGTTACAAGTAAGTAAGTAACTAGTAAGACTGTAATTAAATAAGTGAGTACTTGCATGTCATGCGCGCTCAGGCATGGCACGGAGTGGTATATGAGAATTATGTCATTAGAAAAATAATTACGCAAAAGTTAGACAAACAGACCACTTATCGTCTAGCTACACGCATGCACGCATGCTTCAGCCCAAAGGAACTAGAGACCCTTTCTGCATATCAAACGCTCGCCGGAACAATTAAGGGGACGGTCCCGGCGCGAATATTTTGGCGCCGAAAAATTCGCGGTACCCGTCCGTACCGTGAAAAAGTGGTGCACGGGGCGCGCACCCCTACCGGAGCTGGCCATGGCGACGTGCTTTCAGGCAGAGTAGAAAAAGATAGCTCGCGGAATGCAGAGAAACTGAGCGAATCTTAAAGACGATGAGTAAATGATACTACTTCGTAGCGGAGTTCGCGTTTTTTGCAGTGTCGATGATTTTATTGATGACCATCGCCACGGGGGTCCAATCTGATGTTTTCGTCGAGAGGAATAAATTAGAATGCACGCTGGCGGCGGTGATTGTCAGGTTTTATGGGCTTTACCTAGCGTCAAGGATGCGTTTAAATCGTTATTGGTAAAGCTTTAAAAAATTTGCTGGGTTTCGGCAAGATTTCCGTCATGATCGGTAAGACACTCTCCAGGCTCGCGGGATGCGCGTCTTATTATTCCATGGAAGGTTGTTCTTTCTTGCGCCGCTGGGCGAAGGACAATTCCGGTAATGGTACGATCGTGTGATCAACGTGACCCTATGAATGTTTCGCTTCCTTTATGGGTTATCAACGCAAGTTTTCGGCTTCTTTCCGTGCAGTTAGCGCCAGGTATAATGCCATTCCGTGCTGCGCATCGCCAGATTCCTGGCACCTTTCAGTGGTTTTTATGTACGTTGCATGGCTGGGATGTGTCAAAGCGTGACCGTGGCATATCGTCAAGTTGTCAGGGATTTGCTGAGTGGTTTCTTGGAAGGAGATTGCTAACAGCACTCAGTTTTGTGTGAATATTGACGCGGCCTTTCTTAGCAGAGGCTTCATTGTGGTTAGAGGCTCACAAGCTTGAGTTTGTTTCTTGGCAAACAATTGCGCTGGAAAGAAAGGTGGCAGTGGTTTTTCTGAGGGGCATACTGCATGGGTGGAACTGCACGTAGGTAGGGGTTATCGTTGTCTTGTTGGCCTTTCTCCCACTAAAATGGGAGAGCCCTAATTCATATGCTAGCAAGGCAAGGTAACCATGGTAAGAAGCCTTGGCAAGCAGCATGTATGATAATTCTGCTTTCTCTGTGGACTGTCTGTTGTTACCCTTGTTGGGCAATTAGTGGATATGGCTTTCTAGGGTGTGTTTGAGCTTGGTTTTGGGATGATGCCCACACCATAAACCTGGAATATGCTTTAGAAGTGTTGGCTAGGCATGTAGAGCTACCTGCCTCATTGTTGTGCACACACGCAACAGGTTGCCCGTGTCGAGGTAAGGCAAGGGCACATGACGTGCCCAGCCACCTCCTTGTACATTGTGGTCGAATTGGGCATGGTCAGGAGCCTTTTGGATGGCATAGGAAGTGTTAGTGTGCCTTAATACTCACTAATGCCTTCCTTAGCGTCTGCACAGGTGGCCAACTGCCAAAATTAATAACTGCTACAGCTGAGCTCAGAATGCCACCAAACTTTGACAGTGCCTTCTATGGTCATGACAGAATTTGACTTGTGCTTTTCAGGCCTAATTGATGTGCTATGAGTGTGTATGGGGACGCCCCGCCTAAAAAAGCGTATTTTTGGCCCAAAAATTAATAACTTAAAGGGATGTGCTGATTTTGTTGATCCAATTAGGTAGATACAATGTCCCATGACATTTTTATATGGGGTGTGCTTTTTTCATGCAACCGGTTCTCCCACTGTTCTGGGCAAGATGTGCCCCGGACAGCGTTTTTTTCTATTTTTAGCTCATAGCCGGTGAATGGCTGGGGGTAGTACCCCCAACAAGTGGTGGTATGCATGCCCAAACATCATGTTTATGGTCCCCAAACATCATTCAGTGGTTGTCAGTTGCATTTATGTAGTTATTAGGGGGGGTAAGTTTTGATATATTTCTATGGGACCCTCCCCTTAAGGGCGTAAGCACCAATGTGGCCATACTGATACATGGTTTGAGATTGGTGCACTACACAATAAAGCGAGACGATCGATTTTTCAATCAAATTAAGACAAGGCAGTATTAATAGGCTCCAATCGCTCTAGTTAGTGTGATGCCAAATGATCGCACGCACCACTCTGGGCAGCCACTCGGACCATGCAGATGGAGTGATTGGTCATGATGCCGTATACAAGGGACAGGATGACGGTGGTGCAGATGGTGGCTTGCAAAACAGGCGCCGAAGGGAGAGCTTGCAATTTTTTGCGGTCAAGGATATAATCTCGGCCATAAACAAGATCGAGCTCTAGCATAAACTTAAGGGAGCTCAAGGCTGCACTTCGTACAGGAAAATGACCATCACCAAATTATTCATTCAATTATTATAGCCACGCAGTCCTCGGTTTGGGAGGGCGCCAGGGCGGCCAGCTAGCTAGGGGCCAGGGCACTTTAACTACAGGAGACCTATAGCTAGCTGCATGATCTATAGGGCCCTCGATCTTGGGGTTCGATCATGCAGTGCGTTCAGCATTGCCCGGTTGCATGGCCTTGCATCATGGAGGGAGCATTCCAACTGAACACGACCGTGGGGTATATAGCACACATAGGGATCGAACTATATGTGTGGAATGAACTGAGCATCATTGGTTATTGATACTCAGTACTACACGGTTGACGCACCACATTAGCACTGAGCCAAAGCCTTGCATGCATGTCGCAGAATGAGGAGCAGACACTACTGCCGGTTCCAAGCATGCATACTGATAGCTATGAGGATCGAGGCGCCTGGCCTGGTATCGGGCAGCAGAAATCACTCGCCTCATAAAGTAGCCTGTCATATTTGGGCGTGAAAGGCACACGTGTAATGTAACCACAATTTTCTGGTACCTGCTGCCTGCAGCATATAGATTCAAGCGCGCCTATGTGTATCAAGGAGTTCTAAGCGCGCCTATGTGTATGCATGAAGCTCCAGCAACTTATAATTGGGCAATGCAATTCATGCAATGCATGGTATACATCTGCCCATCAGCCGTGCGGTCAACTAAATGTAGTGCTGCAGGCAAGTCCCTCATCATGATTACAAAATTCATGGAAAGCATGGAAAGATCGACAATGAAGCCGTTACTTAATTAATTAGGAGCCGGCCATGCTTCCCAGAAAAGAAGTCAGGAAAGGATACTGAAGACGAACTTTTCCCACGGATCGAGCACGAAGGCGCCTGTGGTGACAGAAATTCTCGTGCTTTTGACCTCCAGGTAGTCCAAAACGGCCCCAGTCCACCCAGGCCGCTTCTTTCTTGGGGGGATAACCCCACGGAAATGGCGTTCAGGTAATTGGGGTGGTTCCACGGCAGACCCGGGCCGGATAACCTGCAGGTCAGATCACGACGTGCACGTCATATCATATCGAGGGGCGATCGCGATCATGCATGAATGTTAATACGTATAATACGTACGTATATTTGCACTAGTGTGGGTTGTAAGCTGGTGCGGCATGCAGCTGCAGTGCATATTGGCCACCATGCCCACGAGTGCATATGACGAATCAGCTAATGATAAGCAAATTAAACCAAGATATACATTAAGCTCTGCAACGTCATGACGACAGACTATATATA
Source organism: Mesostigma viride (assembly GCA_009746045.1). Taxonomy (NCBI): domain Eukaryota; kingdom Viridiplantae; phylum Streptophyta; class Mesostigmatophyceae; order Mesostigmatales; family Mesostigmataceae; genus Mesostigma; species Mesostigma viride. The sequence goes on from RPFO01000246.1 coordinate 3,558,288, forward strand.
AGGAGCCCTTAAACCGGTTAATATATATTCCTTTAACCATCTAGTACCCTGGCGTTTCTAGGAGATTTTGCTCACTTTCGAAGGCAAGGACGCCCGCGCCGGAGCCGCAGCTGGGGCGTTCCGCCGATGCCCCCATGAGTTTCTAGCTGCCGCAATATTTGCCATATGCATGTCCGCGACGTCTTGACTGATTAATATGACTTCCGCATTCTCCTGTTCAGGTTCATCGCGGGGTTTCGTCAAAGATATTCGTTTAGGCATTTCTGGTTCAAAAGTTTCAGAATTAATTAAAGCTCGGCACTACGCGGTCTATAAGCTATAGATCACGTTCGACATGATCATATATATACAGCTTCTCCCGAATTCTGGCCTGCGCTGGTTGTCTCCTTGATATAATATATACAGCTTCTCCGGCTTGATATATACAGCTTATTGCAGGCGAAATGTCCGCACAGCCGCGCGACGTCGTTGAAGTAGTGCCGCCGGAGTTTCTCAGCAAATTATCAGCTAGTCGCGAGATATGATCTCAAATCGCGCCCGGCCGAAGCTGACCGATTAATAAGTCTAATGCAGATTAATATTTGATCATATCATATTCATGCAGATCAGCAGCTGATATTTGATCATGATGATCATAATCGATCAGTGATCTGCACGTTATAAAGATATGCCGCTTGGCGTGGGGATCTGATAGGCCGCTCTGATTCTTATAGGCCGCTTGGCGCGGGTCTGATATATATGACTCTCTTGCCCGACAGTATATATATATTAAAAATATAATTACTTACAGCAGAGAGCCCGACAGTATATATATGCTACCCGCCACCGGCACCACAACGAGTCTGATGCACAATTATATAATATCGTCGCTCGACCGCGACGCGGCGCACAGCTAGCTGTGGAAATTAAACCGTACTAAGCCAATATTATAATCAGAAAATATATATATATATAAAATATATATGTGCTTGGATCAAGGCCCGAGAAAATGGTGGAAGGTGGCGCTTTTGTTCTAGGTCGAAATCCGCAACCAGCTTGGACGCCGGGTTCTGCTCGACGAGCGGCATGCATGCGCGCGCATTTTGCGACACACAACAGCTTGCGAAATGTCTCGAACTTCGTGCTTAACCTCTTGACCTGTTTGTCGCCCTTGGTTTTACAACAGATAAAATCATATACGAAGGCAAAATGAAAAAATCCAGTTAGTATGTCTCGGCAGAAAATTAGTAAGTACCTTGGTAGGAATACAGACAGCAAACTAGCAAAGCACCGTTTTTGCGTACCTAATAACGGTTGATGACCTGATGACACGTGGTCTGCCTGTTCCACAGACGAACTCGGAGAAACCTCTGCCTGCTCCAGGTAGTTGCCGTGATCTGGCATTTTTCCATGTTAATGGCGTGATCTGGCATTTGAGTTGAGTTGATCTGGCATGAGCCGTACATTCACCATCTATCGTGGTTGGTCGCCTAGGACGTGTCGAGTCAGCCCGAACAGGTGTCCGGATTCTGCCATCTTGTACGAGAGCGCTGACTGCTGAGTGGATTAGGGATAAAGTCGATTTCACGTGGGCCACACAGTGCAATTTGTAGGGGCGACTTCGTGCGCCTTCCTCTCTCCCACGATCACCCCCATCGTTCAACCACTCCTAGCGAAAATGGCAGCTATTTCCCTGGCTTCCGCGGCTACCATGAATGTTTTGGCCGCTAACCCCATGTCTGCCCGCCAGGCGACATGCCAGAAGCAGTCCAACAAGGTACACCTAGCAGGAGATGCTGATTTCGTTGGTAGTGTAGCGAGACGTAAATGGTGCCGCATGGAGCCTCAAGGAAGGCAAGATATATGGGTTATCGACCGGCGCCTGCAATGCTATCGAGATGTGTATCCTATGCCAGTATGGTGTGGGAGGGCTTTGCTCACGAACGTACGATGAGGGCGCGTATCTGCGTTGGCAGCGTTGCGCACACTGCAAACAACCCTACCAGACATTGCACAGGCACTCACAACCTGCAACGAAGCTATGTTTTCCTCTAGCACCTGGAATCGATGCGCCGGCTGCCCACGCCTGAAATTTCATGCAGCGAGGATGTGTATTTTTTTTGGCAGCTTCCAGTGTAAAATGAACAGCAGACATAGGTTTGACCTTAACGAAACGTCTGCCTGCATTAGCGTGCTCAAGGCGACATGGCTAGGAGGTGCCGGTTTCGTACCCAGGCGCGCTGCAAGTGCACTAGCGCCCGCAAGCCTTCAGTCAGCTCCTTCTAGTCGCATATTCTTTCCTGGTTTATCCACAGCCCTAGTGAAGCCAGTACTCCGCGCCCCCGCACATGCTCACCACCTCACTCTCGCAGTTGGGCTTCTTCTCGGGAAGCTCCGCCTTTTCCAAGGTCCAGCTGGCGGCTGCCAAGAAGGTCACCACCTCCCACAAGCTGGGTGTGGTTGCCTCCGTGAAGAACGAGGAGGGTGTCCAGGTCAACATCTGGAAGCCCAAGACGCCTTACACTGGTCGCACGCTCCTCAACACCTGCATCACCGGCGAGGGCGCCCCAGGTATAGTGCACAACATCTCTTCTCTCTCTCTCTATATATATATATATATACATATATCCCTCACTCACTCACTCACTCACTCACTCACTCACTCACTCACTCACTTACTCACTCACTTACTCACTCACTCACTCACTCACTCACTCACTCACTCACTCACTCACTCACTCACTCACTCACTCACTCACTCACTCACTCACTCACTCACTCACTCACTCACTCACTCACTCACTCACTCACTCACTCACTCACTCACTCACTCTCCTTCGCTCTCTCGATCTCTCGCTCTCTCAGTGTGTGTATATATGCGTGTGTATATATGTGTGTGTGTGTGTGCCAACCCTAACCATGCCCTACCTCTTCATGCCCTGTTCTGTTGCCACTAGCACAGGCAGGCTTAGTCGTCCACTGTGTGCGTACTTACTTGTTTAATGCCATCTAGTCACAACGCACACAGCGGACACAAAACTGTAACTAACCAGTGCGCCAATCCTCCCCTGTGTGCCATTGTGCCTTGCAGGTCTGACCAACCACATCGTCTTCAGCACTGAGGGTAAGTCCGGAGCCAAGAACCAACATCCCAACGTACATCACCTGCTTGGCCTGACGGCCCCCATCCAAACCAAAAAAAGACCCAATAGTGGGCCTGGGAGGGCTGTGATCTTAGTCTTTTTGTGTTGGCAAGGATGTTGTCAAGGTGATGGTGCTGACAGCTATGCAGTTCTGCAACCATGTTCCAAGGGCTACCCTCCCGTGTCCGTAGAATGGGCGCCCCCCCCTTCTTGCCGCGCTTATATGCAGGATTAAAATATGGTGCAGAGGCGCTGTGGTTGCTTAAGATCAGCCATCTGTCCAGTACGGATATGCTAGATTGGGTGTTCCTCTCTACCTGGTTACTGATGGACAGATCTAGGGGGGGGATCTTCTCTCAGCATTCTCCGGTGTGGCATTGCTGGCACACTCTAGTTTCCCCCTTGCATTAAAGCGCTCTATTTTCAGTCAAATACATCGGGAGCATTACAATTTCGGGCTGAGATATTTTGACCCATTTATGGACATGCTGGTTTTCTATACTTGTCTATGTTTGGGAACGCCATACGTGGTGGGCATGGTTAGAAGGATCCAGTGCCCGCGTTTTTCTAGCTCGCAGGAAATGTCCTGGAAGACATTGAAAGTTCCCTCTTTGAATATCAATTGAATGGGTACTTGGATGGCAGGTGTACAAGTTGAGGCAGTGGCTTCGCAATCCCCCTTAACAATATACTCACTTATCGTCCCCCTTCTACTGTCATCCTCCCGTCCTTGGCCTTGGCTGGCACCCAATCCTTCTTTGCCCGCAGGCAAGGTCCCCTATCGTGAGGGCCAGTCCATCGGCATCGTGCCCCCTGGCCTGGACAAGAACGGCAAGCCCGAGAAGCTGCGCCTGTATTCGATCGCGTCCAGCGCGGCCGGTGACTTTGGCGACTACAAGACGGTGCGTGCAGGGAAGGGGAGGGAGGGGCTGGAAGTTGACCGAGCATGCTTTGATTGCTACATTACAAGTAAAAAGTAACGGTCGCCCTGCTTGTGCTGAAAACTCTCAAGTAAGACTCGCTGCTTCCGTCCCCACCGCGCCGCCTGCTGTTGCGTTGTGTCTCCCAGGTGTCCCTGTGTGTCAAGCGCCTGGTGTACAAGAATGACGCGGGCGAGACGATCAAGGGCGTGTGCTCCAACTACCTGTGTGACCTGCAGCCGGGCGAGAACGTGCTCATCACGGGCCCCGTGGGCAAGGAGATGCTCATGCCCAAGGACGAGAAGGCCACCGTGATCATGGTGAGTGCCATTGCGTGTGAACCATCATTACGTGAGATAGCGGGTAACCCTTCAAGTTGTGAGGGTAGCACAGTGAGCATGATACTGTATACGTGGCGGGGCTATCGTAACGATCATGGTGAGCGACAGCATGGTGCCATGGGAGATGTTGTGTATATCAAGTGGTGAGCCGACCATACTGAGCAGGTCCACAGTGAGGGCTAAGATTGTATGGAATGAGGAGTCGGGCGCTGGCATCATAGGGGGTGTCACCTTAGATATACTGATGATGTTCGGCCCCGAAATGGGTGGCCTATTCCCCAGCCTGCCACACACTGGTTTCTCCTCCTCAACTTTGTTTATCTCAATCGGGCCTTCATGTGCCTAGTTTCCACCTCCCTGTTTCATAAGTTTGTTATGAAGCATCCCTGGGCAGCTGAACGTTGTACTGGGCTCAAAGCAGGGAGTTGGAATAACAAGCATAGGCACTAACCATCTTGTGTAATGAACCACCTTGTCACAATTTCTCTTTGTGTTGCAGCTTGCGACCGGCACAGGTATTGCCCCCTTCCGCTCCTTCCTGTGGAAGATGTTCTTCGAGAAGCATGCCGACTACAAGTTCGAGGGCCTTGCGTGGCTGTTCCTGGGTGTGCCAACCGCCAGCTCGCTGCTCTACCGCGAGGAGTTCGAGAAGATGCGCGAGTTGGCGCCCAAGAACTTCCGCCTTGACTTCGCCGTTTCCCGTGAGCAGCAGAACTCCAAGGGCGAGAAGATGTACATCCAGGTGAGGAGCTGGTCTTTGTGTGATTGGTTATTCATTTGTTTTCTCAATTTGAGTGTGGATGTGGCGCTGGCAGACATGTTGTGTTGGTACTGAGAGCTCCTCGTGCTCTCTCGCATCGAAGGCGAATGAACTTGTGGCAGGTAAATAATATTAGACATGTGGCAGGCATCCTTTTATCCTTTCTGGACTGTCTGGAGAGTGAATGGGGAGAGGGTATGTCATATTGTATGTTTGGGGCGCTATATACGGTCTACTTTCTGCAGTTGGATGGACTCCATTCATGCTTCCATGATGGTTCATGCTGGCTATTCAAATGTACGGCTTGATGTGGTAGTGGCAAGCAGCCATCGAGATAATGGCTCGAGTGGAATTTAGTGTATCCGTAGACGCTGGCCATGGCAGAAAGGAGTCGAGTGGAAGCAAGTGGAGGGGGTGCAAAGTTGTGAATGTGGCATATCACGGATCCAGTTTTTGACAGTTAGCATGTCTTCCCCTTCTCGTGCACATGCTCCCATGGCGCGGTGTTGTCCTGCACGTCCACAGACCCGCATGGCCGAGTACGCCGAGGAGCTGTGGAACATGATTAAGAAGCCCAACACCTTCATCTACATGTGCGGGCTCAAGGGCATGGAGTCGGGCATTGACGAGATCATGAGCGTCTTTGCCGAGAAGGAGGGCCTCGTCTGGGCTGACTACAAGAAGGACATGAAGAAGGCCGAGCGGTGGAACGTGGAGGTCTACTAAGCGGGCGAATTGCTGACAAGAATAATCCTCCCCACGGGTGCCCCCTGGTTGAGGGGGCCCTTTGTGGGGACTGGCATGCCAAAGCTCTTAGCATTGGTGGGATGAAGTGCGCCAGGGCTTCTTGTATTGGGTTTGGTGCATATTACCGCGGACTCAGTGCCGGAACATAACGCCAAATTGCTCTGACACCCTTGCTTTGAGCCTTTGCGCATCTGCCCGTGCATCACACACCCGTTTGATGGGCGTTGAAGTGTGGTTGCTAAACCGGATGAAACCAATCGAGTGGCATGTTGCCAAGGGTCTTTCTTTGTGACAGCCTCTTATAGATGGCCTGATAGGGGGGCAGGCAGCAATCACAGGGTGACTGCTGTGATTGGACGACCATACCTTGTCTGGCCCTTGGTAGTTGAGGCGAGCCACGCATGCGATGATCGACCCCAACCAGGGGAGCTCTCGCTTGCTGTCGGTTCAAGCAAACCCTGCTAGTGTAATAAGATGGAACTAAAGTGGGAGAATATACGACAGATAGGTAGTTGCACGCAAGTCCATATATTCTAAATAAAATCTCATGGACAAAGCCGATGTTCTCACAATGTGTCCTGCACTCATGTATCAATTATTTAATTAATTAATAGACACCTGACGTACTGGGTCACGTGAGCATAAGTCCTCAGTGGGAGGGGAAAATGGGATGGAATGGATGGTGTGCTCCAGCTTTATCTAGGTCCTAGTTACAGGGGTGTGGGCACCTCGGCCCGAATCGCTATGAATGCCATACGCGGTCACACGCGGAGCCCCCACAGACTTGGGGGTGGTCTCCTTCATCACTAAGTACTTGCCATCTATCCTTGCGTACCAGATAAGTAAGTACCATCTGCCGCCATATTACAGACAAACCAGGAGGCTGCCCGGGTGTGAGCCCGTCACGTCTAGTGTAGCACATGTCCATGCCGAGTCTATCACGAAAAGTCCACGGGTGGCGGCCCTGCCGCTCGCGCGGCCTGCATGGGGCACGCCATGCAGGTAAGGACATATCGCCCAGGCTAGGCGGGCTTGGTGCCAGCTAGTCTATCTGATGTGTCTACCTGATCTGCCGGTGCGGGCCAGGTGCCCGGCTAGGCCCAGGCGCCTGTGCCTATGTGGGAAACATAGGGCAAATCAGCGTACAAATCCTCATTACTAATGTGCAAACCAAAGGGGATGTTAAGGGCCTTGCGCAGCGTCTTGGTGACGTCGCCGTCGAGTCGTTGCTCCAGCTCCTGCGTCAGTGTCCAGGTCTTGGGCCATAGGTCAGGATCGTCAGAATGACGACCTTGAAGAGGTCACGCTTGACGATCCGGGGTATAGGGCGGGGTTGCTCCACCAGCGGTGGTGGTCATGGAGTTGCGCCCACGCCATGCCAATCCGTGTCGTCAGGTCGTCCTCGCAGTCGGGAAGCCAACTGCCGAGCAGCTTGAAGCGGCCTGAAGTAGGGTAGTTGACCTCGGTGTCGTCTAAGAGGCCGGCGGAGTGAGGGTGGGGGCCCTGCCATGCCGAGGGCCAGGGCCTCCGTTTTGGGGCTGATTTCTAGACCAACCGCCCAAGCCTTGAGCGCCAGGCAGTCCAGCCCAAGTTGGGCAGACTCCGGCTAGCTTCTCGATAAGCGTGATGTCGTCGGCACTCATGTAGGTTTGACCTCAATCAGCTACAGCAACGTACATGCGTACATGTATGTTAATGTTAAGTGAGACAACTAAATTCCTGGACGCATGGCGGTCCAACGTGGCCTTATGGGCCGGACTGAGCAGTTGTCTGACCATCGAGATGAAAGGTGCGACAATCGAGGATCGAAGCCGCGTGGCCGTGTGTAGGACACATCTTCATAATTGGAGCTAGGGATAACAGCGAACACAAAGTGGCTGACCCGGTGGTGGGTGGAATTTAAGATACTATTGAACGCATGCGGGCCTTTCGGCGTCTATCAAGGAGACAACCGTCTACTGTCGCGAACAACATGGCTAAGAGCAAAGGGGCGCGAGCCACAGAAACATCAATTGATGAGCAAGTGCCGGCCGCCTCCCTCAAAGTCCAGAAGGACGAGTTCACGATGTCAGGGCGGTGGTTGGGGGAGTAGAAAGCCGCGCCGTCCGCATCCTTGTAAACCGGATCGATGTTCGCGTGAGGGAAAACGGACCGGACCACTCGGCATGGCGAGCACCACCTTCAGGAGAACAGTGTGTGCACACTGTTCTCCTAGATGAATATTAGTTAATTAATTAATTAATTAATTAATTAATTAATTAATTAGTAACATAACTCCGTTGGGAGCATATGTAGCACATATCCCAGAGAAGGGGCGTATGGCTTTTAATACATTCTGGGCTACTTCCTGCAAGGGTGGAATTAATGTAAACAACACTTGCTCTAGGTGCACCAAGGGCACCTGCACCACCATGCTGTCTAGATGAATATACCTGCACAAACTTATATTCATCTATTCCGGACACGAGTGCTGCCAGCTAGAGCCATCAGCCGCACGTGAAGACCGCCTCGACCTCGAGGGTCGATCAGACCGCCCCGTGGTCTGCCTGCGCGTGGTCCTCGTATTCAGTATTATTGGCTGCAGCGCCTGTCACATTAAGAAGGATAAATTACGGGGGTGAGATTGGCATGCAACATAAGGCAAACCCCGAAAAGAAGAAGAACCCTGAAGAGATAGTAATCTGACACGGACATCCAAGGAGGCACGCCAGCTGCAAAAGGTACAACTAGCTACATCACAAAACTACGTACGACACGCAGCCACATCGCTCGGCTCACCGGCCCACCATGCAGGCCTGGGAGGGATCTAGACCGCATGGGTCGCGAAAAAGTCGGCCCGGGTGCGGCGGAATAACACATCAGCCACGGTGTGAGTGAGGGCGAGTGACAGGCGCTGCCGCCAATACGAGGACCACGTGCGGGCAGACCACGGGGCGGTCTGACCCTCGAGGTCGAGGCGGTCTTCACGGTGTTGGCAGCTGTCGTGGAGAAACTCCGCTGTCTTTGGGCCCATGGCCCCGAACTCCTCAAGGACAAAGGGGATGACCCGGTGGGGCCCCACATATTGCCGTAGGAGCCTAGGAGGCATTTGAACTTGTCGCGCTCACTGAGCCACAGCGGCAGCTGCCAGCGCCGGCATATCCACAGCCGCCCGGAGGATGTGGCGACCGGATCGAGAGCGGCCGAGCCACGTACGGAGACATGCATCGATGAGCAGGTGGCAACCCTGCCCATCGTAGTCAAGCACGGTAGTCGGTAATATGTACGTCGGCGCAGTGGTTGGGTGCGTATAATAAGGGCGGCCCCATCCGCGTCCTCGCACGTACTTGATGGTGGAGTGGGGAAAGACCGACCGAACCATGGCACATGTACCGTACCCGGAGAAGAGCGGTATGGAGATAGAGAAACCAGTTCTGCTTGATCTGCTGGCCACCCATGCACGCGATGTAGTGCGTCCCAGTAGTATCGAGAGCAAGCCCGCGCAGCCGCCGCAGGACGCATCTGCATGCCGTGATGAGAGGTTGCGGGGCAAACAGCTGCATGGTGGCGGAGAGCGATGGCGTGAAGGGCCGGCACCAGCGTGAACAGAGGGCTCATGGGGAGGGCGCGCAGGAATGCGGACCCCACGCTCCCCTCAAGGGAAACGGAGTAAAGCCAAGCCTTCCCCTGATCGTTCAGTTCAAGCTCGCATGCAGACCGCCATCCATGCAGTCGGCACAGTGTAGTATCAATTATAAGGAGACAACCAGCGCAGGCCAGAAATCGGGAGAATCAGTCCGGACCATGGTAGCTCGAGCCTGCCGTTATCTTGTCCGCGTGTTCGAGTCGTTCAGGATGATGAATATGAATGGTGATGGAAATGTGTAGCCTTGTGCATTGAAATCATGCATGGCTGGCTTACGTGTAGAGCGACTAGATGACCTAGACGGTGGGGCCGGAAACAGCTTGCTTGATCAGGGCCGATAGTATACCCGCGTAGGTCTTTTGTTGTTTTTCATGCACACAGGCAGGGAAGACTGGCACTAGGACTGACGACAGTGGACACGCCGGGCGTCGACCGGTGCCCCAGGGCAGGCGACGGTAGACGGCCTGGGCGGGGCGGACAAGGTCGCAGGCCTGTTGGATCCCAAGGTAAGAATTAATCCTGCACAGCCTGCACAAAGGGGAAGGGGGATGGGGTGACCAAGTCGGGAATGCCGGCGCTGACGGCGCTGGGGACCAACCGGCGGATCTCCGCCCAGGCCTGACTGAGCAACAGCTAGCTAGAGCCGAGGAAGGCGGCAGGGGCGAGGCGGGCGGCGCAGGTGAGCCCACACCCGCCCATGCATGCAGCAGGGGTCAGGGTGGCCAAGCGCATGGAGTGAGCTGGCAGGCTAGGGCAGCGGGCAGGAGCACCTGCAAGGCGGCCTGAATGCGCTCGTCGTGGCCTTCCGCGGCAAGCCGCACCAAGTGGGGGGCAGCGCCACGGAGCCAGTGAACCACCCGCGGGTGGGCGCAAAACCACAGGAGAAGCCCTTTGGTCTGGGGGTCCTTGAGGCGCGCCCAATTGTCTCGAGGACATGGGTGCGCTGCACTAGGAGCCGGGTGTTGACAAAGTGTGACAAATTTTTGTCAACAATTGTCAACTTGTTGACAAAGTGTGACAACTTGTTGACAAATTGTTGACAAAGTGTGACAAAGTGTGACAAAACTAGACAAAAAAATGTCAACAGCTTGACAAAACTTGACAGAATGTTGACAATGTTGACAAAACGTTGACAATCGTTGACATGTCAACTTTATGTATATGTCAACAAATGTCAAAACACTGACAAGCCAAGGTGATTTGTCAACAAATGTCAAGACGTTTACAAACGCAGGCCAAACGCAAGAAAAATGTCAACAAATGTCAACATGACAAAATGTCAACACGATAAACAAAGGCATAGCAAACTGACAAATCAACACCACGCACAGGTAAACTTACTTCATTAAAATCAATATGGCTGCTGCCTTGCTGCCTGAATTGCGGTTTTCTGCATTACATTAGCATGACAAACTTTACTGACAAAACACATGAATGAAGAGTGCACTCAATCACAGTCCGAGGGTGGCGTGCAAGATGTACAACCGCAAGCATCTCACAAATGCAGTATAACATCCGTCATAGGGCTGTCCCAGCGATCATTGCTGAAAAAAATGGACTCTCTAGAAATTTATCGCATGACAATGTCCAGTGCTACAGCGATGTGACGAGGGCTCAGAGCCTACAAAATCTGTGTCCGCAGGTGCCCTCCCCGCCATGCTGGCCAATGTGTCCGCCATGGTTGTGTTAGGTAGATCGCCTGCATGCAAGGGATACATGCGTTATCCGGCAAAGCAGCAAAGGGAACACACAAAGATCTTAAGTGAGATGAATACCCGAAATCAGCTGTGTGTAATGAGACGTCGTGAGAGCACAGCAGTCGCGTGGCTGTTTGTGAGTAATGGCTTGATTTTAGGACCGAGAAAGTGAGATAGCGGGCAGAGAGAGAGAGAGAGAGAGAGAGAGAGAGAGAGAGAGAGAGAGAGAGAGAGAGAGAGAGAGAGAGAGAGAGAGAGAGAGAGAGAGAGAGAGAGAGAGAGAGAGAGATGGGACGGGTATTCTCACCTAACTCGTCCCATGTACCTCACAAGATGTGGAGAACAGCGAAACCCCAGGAATCCCTAGAGAAGAGCGTTGCGTTGCAAACTGCCGAAAAAACAAGTGGGAGCTGTAAAGTTTCTCCAAGATGCCAGGATGCTTTACGATCTACTTTCTTGCAATCTCACTACTATGGTGAATACGGCACTCTGAGAAAGAAAGAAGAAAGATTGACGCCAGATCCATGCGAAGGAAAAGTTAGGCCAATCAACTGAATATATGCCCCGTACAGGGTACGAATAAAATCTAACGAGGTAGAAGGCATCATAACTAAAGTTGACAGAGAAAGGAGTCGTTTGGTGTGGGGGGTGTGGGGGGGTGGGTGAAAAAATCCTGTGATTATCAGCAAAAAGACGCTACTAAGGCAAGAAAGAAAGAAAAAATCTATCCATGCCACGCATGTCAACCAAGGCTTCTGGATTTCACAGAAGAGTCTCCCAACGGCAAAGGAGTTCGTATGATTTGTAGCTAAAAGCAGGGCTCCAAAAATATGCATAGAAGCTGGAAGCACAAAATACACTTTCCAAACTGCTACATTTAATTCCAATTATTAATGCTGGAGGGATCACCACCTACAAACGCTCAATAAAACAAGAATGCAGAAAACAAATTATTCCCGTGTGTGCTCTCCTGCCTGCTTTCTAGCTACCAAACAAACAAAGAAAGTGTACATTCTTTGGCTCTCCAATGTGCCTCTTTAGCGTTAAAAACAAAGAAATACAATTCTTCGGCTCACAATTGTGCTTCATTGGCGGTAACAACAGTGCTGCCGGCTGGGCTATACCAGAACACAAAGAACTATTAAACGGCACAGTCAGTAGAACCGTTGTAAAGTACTAAACAAACGAACAAACAAACAAACCGGAGTTGAATATTCAAATAAAGAAGGCGTTCCCATGAGGGAATTGCAACCGATAAAACATCATTATCAAGTCCCGAAGGCCTTTGGGTGCCCCTGGACTGAATTACAATGCGGACATCCAATGGTGGCTGCAACGCACAGCATGTTTACAGCTTCGTGAATGGACACTAGATGAAGAATGATGACAGTTGCTCACCATAAAAAAATTGGCCGCGCTGGACAGCCGACCACGCCGCTGCCACATGCGATGGGGCCACGTGCAAGTCCAACGGTATCAGGCATCACAAGTACACGCGCGAAATTGACATCGAAATGGCAGCACAGATGCAACATACGAATGTATGGAGAACCGTTAGCTTAAACAACGGAAGTTTGTGAAAAGAAGGAAAGTGACGCAATAGCAGACCGTGGCATACATGATACGCTCAACCTGTACATTATTTAAATACCTAATTCATAAGCACGTGACGCAACCTGTACACATCGGCAGGCTCGAGTTACCATGGTCCGGATTCTCCCATGCGCTGGTTGTCTCCTTGATATCGATGCCTTTCATAAGAATTGAACCAGATTTGGTTTGAATAGTACAATTGACCTTGTGTATCTAGGAGAAAATGAATGTACTGCGAGCATGGCTAACTTGGCGGGAAACTCTGGGCGGCCCATGTAGCATCATGGGCGGTGGGCCCTAGGGCAATGCACGAGAATGTCACGTGCGTACGGCGTGTTCAAGTCGATGCAAGACTGTCAGTATTTCGGACGAAGAATTACTTACTCACCTCAAACGGTTAAGAGTGGGTTAGCTTCTGGATGTCCGAATGGCGCTGTGCCTACCAGCGAACAGATCGATGACAACTTAATTCTAGATCCTGGCTGTGTTTCTCCCCCGATGGCTTCTTCTGGCCCTCCGAGCTAGCTAGATAAATTTCATCAAGGACGGCGATTTAATTGCTAAGAAAATCATGACGGTCATCAGTGAGTCTATGATCCTATTCCTTATATGTAGTTATTCGTTCCTACCATACCGCCATTGCTGAAAAAGTCACAGCATGTAATTCCCACCTTGGCTGCGAGCCTTGGCGTAGCTTCCGTCTTCCACCTTCCCCGGCCACAAGCTTTTCCTTGGAGCACAAGCACGTCTTTCGTTTGTCATCGTTTAGCTTCAACGGGAACACCCGCGCAAGTCGCAAGTCGCCACCACGGGAATCACTTGCACAAGCTTGCAAGACTTTGCGCAAGACGATAGTTGGCGTCGTCTATTAGTATTGTCCACGCATTTGCGGCCGTCTGTCAGTCTGCTGACTCTTATCGGCGGTCCGTAAGTTTGTGGCCATGCCCTGGCCATGCCAGTCATCCGACAGCCATCAGATGACGTCCAGTAAATTAAGTAAAAGTACTTATGACGAGTATTTACCAGTGGTAGAGAAACAGTCGTCACTCTACAGTATCGCTTGGTTGGGATCGCTTGCTGCTGGCGTAATCGCGTCCTTGATCGCCGTACCATTCAGGGAGCGGCCGTACCCGGAAAAACTGCATTGCGCAACAGTTGCCCGTCAGCATCCTTTCCCAAAATTCAAAGTTTGCGCCAAAGGCCAGCGTTCAACGAAGGCAGAAGTAGGTGTTGCGCGCAGGAAAAACCATGTCTACGGTTAGTGCTTGGGGCTAGCGCCGGCCGCCGGGCAGAGAGGGCTCGAGCAACGGGGCCACTCACCGAAGTTCTATGTAAGCAGTGAGCGCCATCCAAGATTGTGCAATAAGAGATGTTGCAGGCCCTCGAAGTGATGTGATTTCTTCAGCAACCGCTATCAGTAACGATGTAGGTGCACTGTCGATGTATGTATGCTGAGCTAGGACATGGTGGTAGCCATTGAGGGAGAAACGTGTGCAGTCCTGAGCCAAGCAGCTCTTTACGCTGTAACGCAGCTCGAACAGGACGTCTGGAGCGCGCCAAGCTCCTTCAACGGCACCACGGTCAGCGAATTTTTGTCGTACGGTTTAACTAACAACACGAATATAGTTAGCATCCCGTGCTCGAATGTGTAGGGCCGTTTCGTTGCGGGTAAAGCTTGCCACGTATTTCAGAGATTTTAATGTGTATTCTCTGAATGCTTTCATTACCATGGTGCTTTCCGTGCTCGTCATCATATGTATACATTTGTGTTGCCGTTTCCTCTTCCATTTTGCGCGTGTACTTGCGGGTGACTGACACCGTCGGACGGGCATGCGGCCTACCCGCGAATGGCTGAGACTGGCTCCTGCTTGAGACTTGTGGTGAGTAGTGGTTACGATCCCATACATAGGGTCTATACTAAGGATATCACCGTGCTGTAGGTGGAATCGCATGCAGTGCCTCCTGTTGTTTTTAACTCCCTTTACCTGGCATTTTTGCCGAGGGGTGAGGATTATTCCTTGTCATGGGGGCATACAGGACGGGTTACTTATTCCTTGTCATGGGGGCAGGCAGGACAAGTTAATTATTCCTTGTCATGGGGGGCAGGCAGGACGGGTTAATTGTTCCTTTTCATGGGGGCAGGCAGGGCGGGTTAATTATTCCTTGTCATTAGGGGCAGGCAGGACGGGTTAATAATTCCTTGTCATGGGGGCAGGCAGGACGGGTCACTTATTCCTTGTCATGGGGGCAGGCAGGACGGGTCAATTATTCCGTGTCATGGGGGCAGGCTGGACCTGTTAATTATTCCTTGTCATGGGGGCAGGCGGGACGGGTTAGTAATTCCTTGTCTTGGGGGCAGGCAGGGCGGGTGAATTATTCCTTTTTATGGTGACAGGCAGAACGGGTTAATCACTCCTTGTCATGGGAGGCAGGCAGGACGGGTTACTTATTCCTTGTCATGGGGGGCAGGCGCATTGCATATACATTTATTCCTTGTCATGGGGGGCAGGCAGGACGGGTTAATTGTTCTTGTCATGAGGGGACGGCAGGGGGGGCTCATGATACCCTGTAGTGGGGTGGGCGAAGGCAGGGGGGGTTAATGATTCCCTGTCATGGGGTGGGGGAAGGCAGGGGGGGTTAACGATTCCTTGTGTCCATGGGGGGCAGGCAGGACGGGTTTCTTATTCCTTGTCATGAGGGGAAGGCAGGGGAGGTAAATGATTTCCTGTCGTGGGGTGGGAGAAGGCGGGGGTAATAATTTTTCCTTGCCATGGGGGCAGGCAGGACAGGTTAATTATTCCTTGTCATGGGGGCATGCAGAAAAGCTTAAAAATTTCTTGTCATGGGATTGAAAGCACCTCACAGTCAGTTGTCCTCCCTTACGAAATGGCGATTTTGTAGCTACATGATTAACAGAGCATATGCTCTAAATCTTGTAGCAATGGACCGCGTTATATTTCTGTTGGCGACTACTTTCAAACATTCATCATTTTTGTTTTTCTTTTACATTTGTCTTGTTGCGGACAGGGAGGGTTGATTGCCTTTTCATGGGGGGCAGGCAGGGGTGGGGGTTACTCCTTGTCATGGGGGGCAGGCAGGGGGGGTTGATTGCCTTTTCATGGGGGGCAGGCAGGGGCCGGGGCTTAATTATTCCTTGTAATGTGGTGCAGGCAGGGGGGGTAATGATTCATTGTCATGGGGGGCAGGCAGGGGGGGGGTAACTCCTTGTCATGGGGGGCAGGCGGGGGGGGGGTAATTATCCCTTGTCATGGGGGTTCAGGCAGAGGGGGCTAATCCTTGTCACATGGGGGGCAGGCTGCGTGGGTAATTTTTCCTTGTAATTAGGGGCAGGCAGGGGGGGTAGTTGATCCTTGTCATGGGGGACATGCAGGGGGGGGCAATGATTCCTTGTCGTGGGGGGCATGTAGGGGGCGTCAAGTGTTCCTTGTTATGTGGGGCAGGCAGGGGGGGGATGATTCTTGTCGTGGGGGGCAGGCAGGGGAGGGGATGATTCTTGTCGTGGGGGGCAGGCAGGGAGTGTTAATTATTCCTTGTCACGGGGGGCAGACAGGGGGGGGCAATGATTCCTTGTCGTGGGGGGCAGGTAGCGGGGGTTAGTTGTTCCTTGTCGTGGGGGGCAGGCAGGGGGGGTCAATGATTCCTTGTCATGCCCGGGGCAGGTAGGGGGCGTAATTATTCCTTGTATTGGGGGCCAGGCGGGGGGCGTTAATCGTTGTCATGGGGGGCAGGCAGGGGGGTTTAATCCTTGTCATGGGGGGCAGGCAGGGGGGCTTGTTCCTTGTCATGGGGGACAGGTATGGGGGGAGATTATTCCGCGTCATGGGGGTAGGCAAATGGGTTAGTTTTTCCTTGTCATGGGGGGCAGGTGGGGCAGCTTTATAATTCCTTGTGGTGGGTTTTAAGCACCTTGCAATCGTTATGCCCTCTTAAGGAAGTGTGCTTGCGCAGCTAATCGATTAACATAACATATGCTCCAAATTTCGTACACAATGGATACCGTAATAAATTTGTTATTGACTACGAATAAACATTCATAATTTTTGTTTTTCTTCTGCAGGAAGTCTCGGCTGTTCTGGTGCCATATGCATCCTCACCATCGTCGTCATCGACGTAGCCGGCGGACTCGTCTAGGGTCCATGCACGGGTTGCTCAGGTTTGTCTTTGAATCTGTGTGATGAGGTGTTTTCTTTGCGCAGTGTATGTTTGCCTGCAGCTACCTTTTTTGTTCCAAATAGATCAGTGCTTTCTTCTTTGCATTTGCAGCAAGAGAGGGAAGTTTTTGTACAGGTTTTTTAACGTAATCTGCCTCTTTAATGTTGCACAACTGACAACAACCATGTATACATTGATGTTATTTCCACCTCTGCATCTTTTTTCTGTGTTTTACAGGAGAGTCGAGAGCTTTTAATCAAAATGACATCCGCAAATGACGGCTGCACACAATATACCCAACGGGCGGCTGCCTGCAAATTCTTTGCAAGCATTTAGAGCTTTCCGTGGAAGTCATGCTCACAACGGGCTGCACGCAACGCAATGGGCTGCCGTCCGAACTTTGCCTACGAGACAATCGTTGTTGCTGTCAGCATTAAGTAATGCTTATTTTGTAATAAAAAGAAAAATTTCACTGGTTTTTGTCACTTTTTGTCACTTTTTGTCACTTTTTGTCTGTTTTATAGTCCTGATAAATTTTCAGGATTGTCTGTGATATATCAACGTTTGTGTTGTGATAAATGTGCACAAATGTCACTAATTGTGGTGTGATAAAATGTGATAAAATCTCACTCTCATGTTGACAATGCGTGACGTTGACAATGTGTGACATTTTTTGACACTTTCACCTTGATAATTTGTCAAGAATTGTCTTGTAAAATCGACCTGATATGTCATGGTTTTGTCAACATTTGTATAGCTTTTGTCACACTTTGTCACACCACATGTCACACTTTGTCACACTTTGTCAACCTGACATGTCAAGCATTGTCACACTTTGTCAACACCCGGCTCCTAGTGTGTTCCACGGTGGCCCGGAGCTCCGGCCTCTTCGACGTAGTCAGGGTCACCCGGTCGGGCACAGGGACGCCCAGCTGCACAAGAAACCACGCGCCCGCGCCAATGCCCCCGGGATAGCTGCGGGGAAGCCAGAGCAGTCCCCCTGGGGCGAAAAGACTGCACACTTGGGGAGGGTGAGCCGAAGGTTTTTGGCCGCCAAGGGCAGCCAGGGCGGCAACCACAGCGTGGGCCGGGCCAAGCGGGCATGGATATCGTCCATATAGGCGAGGAGCACGACATCCGGGTGCGCAGCACGTGGACACCCTGGAGAGCCTTCAGTAATTGTGCAGCGGGGCGGACAGGTAAAGGGGCCGAGGGGGTCACCTTGCTGGGTTCCCGTGCGGGAAGCGACGTCGGCGAACGTCCCATCGATCCTCCATGAGGAAGGAGAGCTGAGTGGGTTCGCCGTAGCAGGCTGCTGTCCACGCAAGAAGTATTCAGTGTCATATCATCATGCATGCCCGAGCTGTAGTTAATTATTTTGTCGTGTTATCTCCTGTTAGCGGTGGCTTCACTCTATGTATAAGTAATTATATTTTCTTGTTAGCGTTAATTAATTAATTAATTAGGAACATGACTCCGTTGGGAGTACATGTGGCACATAGCCCTGAGAAGGGGCATATGGCTTTTAATACATTCTGGGCTTCAATACACTCTGGGCTACTTCCTGCAAGGGTAGGATGTAAACTACACCTGCATGCTCTAGCTAGGTGCACCAAGAAGTGCACCTGCACCACCGCGTGATCTATCAGAGCATGCACAAAGGGGGCCCGTCATGGGGGGGAAGATCAGCATGGCTATATAGAAGCTAGGGCATGGCGTCTCAGCAGAGATCGAGTACTCTCTCTGTGTGGGCACCGCATAACTAACTAAATAAAGCTAGGCAGCATCTGGTGCGTGTGGCACATCATGGGCACACATGTACATGACTAAATAATGCTCGATTGAATCAGCTGGTATAGTGCCTGTAGTAGGCGTACATGTACGACAAGGCCACGGTCTATGTATTCTACACTACTACTATACTGTTGTATTCCCCTAAGCTGGGGCGTCTGCATGGGGAGTCACTGCATGGGGGCGCGGGGGTCGCGTGCCATGCAGGGCTTGTGGCCGACGTAGATGGCCGCCCCCTTCCAGTACACCGGCTTACGGGCCGCCGTGGTCTGCCGGAGCTGGAGGTAGGTCAGCCATACAGCTCCGAGTCTTCTCGAGCCGCTTGCGGCATCGGAGAAAAGAAATCTTGTCCGCCGGGTTCTTAAAGGTGAGAATTAAGAAGCGCCGGGGGGCGCCCCTGCCTTACCCTGCGCACGGGGAAGGCGGTGGGCGACCGGCTCGATCTCACCAGTACGGCCCATGCGACCAAGGATTTCTCCCTCAAACGCACGTGCAAGCTTCGAGGAATTCTCACCTTCCTCCATGTCGAAGTTCTTGACGATGACGTTGAGGCTAGCTGCGCTTGGCGAGCTCGGCCTCCTCGCGGAGGTCAAGCGTCTGCCGCTGCATGGAGCTGTGCTGCGACGGCGGAGGTGGTGGAGGTGGTGTGTTGCGGCGGAGGTGGTTGAGGTGCATACCAGTGGAGGTGGTTAAGCATGTCCGCCCATGCAGGGCTGGGTGGGGGGAGCATCGCCAGCCAGGCCAGCTGTGGGGCCGCTGCATGGCTTGGCGGCAATGTCCTTCACCGCCTGCATGGGCGGTGATGCGTGCGGTGTTTTGCAGGCATTCGATGGCGATGGCGTTGTCCTGGAGGCGCTTGTCGACTGATGTCACGGAGCCATGGGCAGTGATGGCGTCGGCACCTGGAGTCGGTGGGGGGGCGGGGGGGAAAGGCGAGGAGGTGGAAGTGGCGGTGGAAATGATGGGGAGCTCAGCAGCCAGCGTGCGGCTCACTGAGCTGCCGCATCTGCAGCTTGGGTTAAGGGGCGTCACGTGCCGGCTGTGAGATGGCTTCTTGTTGGAGGTGGAGGAGGAAGGTGGATCTCGGTCATGCAAGCTAGGGGGAGGGGACCCAGAGGTCTTCGCCAGATCGAGCGCTGAAGGATGGTAAAGAGGGCAGCGAGCTGTACGAAGCCGTGCGGTCGGGACCAGCTGGACAGGTAGTCCTGAAGGTCTGCGATGAGAAAACCGGCCGTCAGGTCCATTGCGGAGGCGGTGATGGGCTTAGAGGCGCCGGCACAGGTCAAGAAGGGAGGCGTACGACCCATAAAACACGAGCTCCAGGATCTTGATGGGTGGCATATGTCGAAATAGCTGGGTCTGTCGACGTCAATTAAGGTGGAAAAGTAACCTGTCAACGTCAAAGTCGCGCGATCAGACCAGCTAGGTTCGGCTGGGCGGCTGCGTTTGGGCTCAGGCGATGCAGAGGGCGAGGCATAGGGCGAAGTATAGTGCCGGGAGCTAGGGTTCCAGGCGACCACAGTGCACGACTAGCTAGCTAGTGTCACCGCTGCCTGCCGGACCTGCAGAGGGCGAATTAAGCTGCAGCCGGAGCTGCAGACGTATTATCAGGGCTTGGCGCAGCCGCCAGGCTGCGTTGCATCGCGAGGAGCGTTTGCTCGTCATATACTGCGTAATAGCTTCGGAAAATTATATCAGTGTGTGCGTCTTAGAAAGACGAAGTGGTTGTGATATTCACAGCCAAATTTGGTGACCAAACGTGGAAGTTATCAGCGCCGCCGTCAGCCATGGCTACCTCGTGGCTCGTGGCTCGTAGTATGTATATAGCTAGGTTACACGGCAGGTTACACGGCGGACCGGGCGGAGCGGGCCAAGCTCCTGGCCTACGGCGACGTCGGGCACCATCGTGTGGTGCCCTTTGTCCTGGAGGAGTTTGGGGCCATGGGGCCCCTGACCTCCGCCTTCTTCAAGGAGTGTTGCCGGCTCCGGGAGGACCGGCTGGACCTGGAGGGCCAGCGGGCCCCATGGTCGGCGCGGACCTGGACGTCATATTGGCGTCAGCGCTTGTCGGTGGCGCTGCCTCGGGCCATGGCTGACATCATGCTCCGCCGTACGCGGGCTGATTTTGCGGTGCAGCAGGGCTATTAGGTTCCTCCCGTTAGGCGTTTCCATTGGTCTTATCGTAGTATAGAGCTTTGACATGGCTCTGTATATAGGTTTATAGCTGGGCGTTTGCTTTGGTTTGAGTGATTTCACTCTGCTGTAAGTAATTATACTTTTCACTCGGCCGGCCTTGTTGCGCAGGCCCACGGGCGCTTGACTACGGCGGTCACGTACGCAGCGCAAGCCGCCCGCCTGCGCGTTGACTTCGGGGCTCCTGTCACCGTGCACGCCGGCGACCTGGTTCTGTACGATGCGGGGGGGGGACGTGTTCTTGAGCTGAGCGCGGGTGCGGCCGTGCCCGCCATGCATCTTGCACGATGTGCTCGAGCTATAATTCAATGCGGGCATCCCCCATGCATGGCTGGCACCCTGCTGGTCCGCGCCGCCGTCTTCTCTCCGCCGATGAGATCGCCCGACTGCCGAGCTGGGAGCTGGGGTGGGACGCGGCGCCCGCCCACTATGTACGGGCCGGCCCACTTGGTGGATGTCTGACACTGCCAGCGGCCCCTCCTGCCCCATCTGCTTGGACCTGCCTCGCCCTGGTGACGGTCTCTGCCGCCTCCCTGCTTGCGGCCACGTCTTCCATCAAGCTTGCATCGCCACGAGCTTGCACGCGACCTCCGCCACCTGCCCCCTTTGCCGGGCCGCGGTCCTTTCCCCCTTGCCTCCTGGCGTTCTCCCGCATGGGGCCCTCGCCCGTGTCCGTGCGCCGCCATGCATGCAGTCCCACGCGCCTGCCCCGACACCTGCCTCCCCTGTGCGTGGTCGTGGGTCGCGCGCCGGCTTCAAGGCTGCATGCCTCCTCCAGCGCCCCCCTCCCGGCCGTGGGGGCCGCCCCAGTTAACGCCAAGCGCATTGGCGTGTTCGATCCTGATTCGGCATATCTCTGCGATTCCAGCGGCACCGGAACGAGTTCATTCCGACAAGGATATCAAGAAAGTTATGGTGTTCCGACTTCCCGGTCGCGCGCGAGCGCGAGCCGGCTGTTCTTCTAAGTCGTGCGTGAATATGTGCCGACGACATATGGGGTCGACAGTAGTTCCTGGGCTGACAGGAATTAGGTGCTGAACCTATACGACGGTATTGGATTAATACGTCGTACGCAGGAAATAGGAACCTTAACCTGTGGTCTGTTGGTACCGCAGGCTTAGTCCTGGACTTTAGGTGCAGACGCAATAATCACTGTGGTCTGTGCTCGATCTGTGGTCACTGTGCCTGTATGGCAGACCTACTGTATAGGATCTGGGCGATGTACAGGTTGTGAATACTGTACCGGGAGTGTTAATACTGAGCAGGCCAAGGTTCCGAGGCTGCTCAGGCCTATAGCAAAGCACAGTGCACAAGTATATAAAGAATAGGCCAGTGCCAATTGGGCATCTCTTGCGAGCCCGCCTCACGTGTGTTGCCTTGCATGACTTGGCAAACTCGTGGACATCTAAGCCTCAAGCATCTGAGTGCTGTAACATTATCCAATTTTAACAAAGCTCCGTTCCAACCACATTCGAATGGATCACACATTGCTGCATTGCAACCATATCCTTATACATTGCGTTTAAAAACGTTAACTGTCCCCGCGCCGGTCTTGTCCTCGGCTGCCACGAGCCCTGCTGGCCGCCCGGCGGCCGGCCCCGCCCTGGGTTCCGCTGCAGCTGTAGTTCCTCTGGCTGAGGGTGCTCCCGACCCCTCCCCCTCTCGACCCGGGGCGGCCCAACCGGGTGGGCGCGTGCACCCCCTCAGATGGCTTCCATTATTGCCAAGTCGACGGTCCCCTTGATGGCCCGTGTGCATGGCGCGCGCCTGCCCAACTGGAAATATTCGTTGCTGGTGCACATTCGGGCTTCCCACCCCCACATCACGGAGGCAGCCATGCGCGCCATGGACTGCTACCGCTGCCCGGCAGCCCATTGCCATGCAGCGGATTTTTTCGATCCACGGCCGGCGGTACCAGCATGAGCGGCAGTGCCGCCGCCAAACCCCCCAGAACGGCCTCAGCCCGGCGGCCCGGCGGCCGCACCGGCCTCCCGGTCCGGGGCGGCCCCTCGGTCGGCCCCCGCCCCTCCACCGGCATCGCAGGGTACGAGCGATCCGGGGGACCTCTCGGCAGGCTGGGCATTCCTGGCCACGCTCCCTTTTGCCGCCTGTGCGCGCAACCCTTGCATGACGCTCCCGGACGTCCCTCACCGCGCCCGGAGCTTGTTTACGCGCTGCGCCTTGCTTTCCCTGGCCCGGATGCATAGTCACCCTCTCGACGAACTCGGCCACAAGCTGTTTCTCGTCACCCCCCGGCTCCTCTTAGCGCCGTTGGAGCGGGGCGTGCGTGGCGTACAGGGTGCGGTCATCGCTCGCTGCCGGCGGTTCCTCCTCGGGGATTGGGAAGGGCTGTGGGCGCTGCAGCCTCCGGCCTCCACCCGGGTGTCGGGGGCCGCCTCCTTTGCCCGGGTGGAAGCTGACGTCATGCGGTTGGTGAAGGTAGGTGAATTGAGCCGGGCCATGCAAAAGCTTGAACTGACCGCGTTGGCTCCCTCCACTCCCCCGACCCTGCAGGCTTTGCGCGACCTTCACCCCGACGAACCGGCCTTTGCGGTGCCCGCCCCGGCCACCCCCCCGCCCCCGCCTATTGTCCTGGACCTGGACATCTTCACGGCTGTGCTGAAGGATCTGCCGAACGCCTCCTCCACCGGCCCCTCAGGCTGGCGCTACGAGCACCTCTCCGTGATGGCGGGCCATGGCGGGGCGACCGCACTCTTTGAGGCTGCCGCCGACTTGGCCGCGGGGTCCCTGGCCCCCGCGGCGCGCCCTTGGCTGGCTGGGGCACGCCTCATTGCCCTCCTGAAAGACGACGTCCCCCCGCCTGCTGGCCGCGTTCGTCCCATTGCTTGCGGCGAGGTCCTACGCAAGCTGGTGAGTAAGGTCATTTGTCGCCAAAAGGCCCCCGAGTTTCGCGCCTACTTCTGCCCCAACCGGAGTGATACTGAGGAGTCCGTCGCGGCCCAGCTTGGCGTCGCCACCAAAGGGGGCAGCGACATCATCGTGCACACAGTTCAGGCCTACCTCGAGACGCATCCGACCCATGTGGCGCTGAAGGTGGATTGCCACAATGCGTTCAATGCTGTCACCAAGGCTAGCATCTTTGAGGCCGTCGGCGAGGCGTTCCCTGACCTTCTTGCGTGGACAGCAGCCTGCTACGGCGAACCCACTCAACTCTCCTTCCTCATGGAGGATGGGACGTTCGCCGACATCGCTTCCCGCACGGGAACCCAGCAAGGTGACCCCCTCGGCCCCTTTTACCTGTCTGCCCCGCTGCACAAGGCTCTCCAAGGTGTCCACGCTGCGCACCCGGATGTCGTGCTCCTCGCCTATATGGACGATATCCATGCCCTTGGCCCGGCCGACGCTGTGGTTGCCGCCCTGGCTGCCCTTGAAGTGGCCATGGCGGCCATCAACCTTCGGCTCACCCTCCCCAAGTGTGCAGTCTTTTCGCCCCAGGGGGACTGCTCTGGCTTCCCCGCGGCTATCCCGGGGGCATTGGCGCGGGCGCGTGGTTTCTCGTGCCTGGGCGTCCCTGTGGGTGACCCTGACTACGTCGAAGAGGAGCTCCGGGCCACCGTGGAACAGCGCACCCATGTCCTCGAGACTTGGGCGCGCCTCAAGGACCCCCAGACCAAAGGGCTCCTCCTGTGGTTTTGCGCCCACCCGCGGGTGGTTCACTGGCTCCGTGGCGCTCCCCCCCACTTGGTGCGGCTTGCCGCGGAAGGCCATGACGAGCGCATTCAGGCCGCCTTGCAGGTGCTCCTCCCCGGCCCTAGCCTGCCAGCTCACTCCATGCGCTTGGCCACCCTCCCCTGCCGCATGGGCGGGTGTGGGCTCACCCGCGCCGCCCGCCTCGCCCCCGCCGCCTTCCTTGGCTCTGTTGCTCAGGCCTGGGCGGAGATCCGCCGGTTGGTCCCCAGCGCCGTCAGCGCCATTCCCGACTTGGTCACCCCATCCCCCTTCCCCTTTGTGCAGGCTGTGCAGGATTCTTACCTCGGGATCCAGCAGGCTTGCGACCTCGTCCGCCCCGCTCAGGCCGTCCACCGTCGCCTGCCCCGGGGCACGCCCGGCGTGTCCACTGTCGTCAGTCCTAGTGTCTTCCCTGCCTGCGTTCATGAAAAACAACAAAAGACCTACGCGGGTATACTACACTGTGCCGACTGGATGGGGGTCTGCATGCGAGCTTGAACGATCAGGGGAAGGCTTGGCTTCACTCCGTTTCCCTTGAGGGGAGCGTGGGGTCCGCATTCCTGCGCGCCCTCCCCATGAGCCCTTTGTTCACACTGGTTCCGGCCCTTTACGCCATCGCTCTCCGCCACCAGCTCTTTGCCCCGCAACCTCTCATCACGGCGGGTGCGTCCTGCGGCAGCTGCGGGCTTGCTCTGGATACTACTGGGACGCACTACATCGCGTGCATGGGTGGCCAGCAGAACCAGAACTGGTTCCTCTATCTCCATACCGCTCTCCTCCGGGTGGTGTGTGCCATGGTTCGGTCGGTCTTTCCCCACTCCACCATCAAGTGCGAGGACGCGGATGGGGCCGCCCTCTACTCACCCAACCACCGCCCCGACATTACCGTGCTTGACTACGACGGGCAGGGTTGCCACCTGCTCATCGATGTCTCCGTGGCTCGGCCGCTTTCCGGTCGCCACATCCTCCGGGCGGCTGTGGATGCCGGCGCTGCTGCCGCTGTGGCTGAGCGCGACAAGTTTGCCTCCTACGGCAATGTGGGGCCCCACCGGGTCATCCCCTTTGTCCTTGAGGAGTTCGGGGCCATGGGCCCCAAGACAGCGGAGTTTTTCCACGAGTGCTGCCAGCGCCGTGAAGACCGCCTCGACCTCGAGGGTCAGACCGCCCCGTGGTCGGCCCGCACGTGGTCCTCGTATTGGCGGCAGCGTCTGTCACTCGCCCTCACTCGCACCGTGGCTGATGTGTTATTCCGCCGCACCCGGGCCGACTTTGTCGCGACCCATGCGGTCTAGATCCCTTCCAGGCCTGCATGGTGGGCCGGCAGCGCTGTTGCTGCGTGTAGTTTTGTGATGTATAGTTAGTTGTACCTTGTGCCGCTGGCGTGATCCTTGGATGTCTGTGTCAGATTACTATTAATTTCTTCAGGGTTATTCTCCCAGTTATCGGGTTTTTCCTTATGTTGCATGCCTATCTCACCTCCGTAATCTATCATTCTCAATGAATATATATTAAAAATATAATTACTTACAGCAGAGTGAAATCACTCAAACCAAAGCAAACGCCCAGCTATAAACCTATATACAGAGCCATGTCAAAGCTCTAGATATTCTACGATAAGACCAATGGAAACTCCTGACGGGAGGAGCCTAATAGCCCTCCTGCACCGCAAAATCAGCCCGCGTACGGCGGAGCATGATGTCAGCCATGGCCCGAGTCAGCGCCACCGACAAGCGCTGACGCCAATATGACGTCCAGGTCCGCGCCGACCATGGGGCCCGCTGGCCCTCCCTAGGTCCAGCCGGTCCTCCAGGAGCCGGCAACACTCCTTGAAGAAGGCGGAGGTCAGGGGCCCCATGGCCCCAAACTCCTCCATGCAGGACAAAGGGCACCACACGATGGTGCCCGACGTCGCCGTAGGCCAGGAGCTTGGCCCGCTCCGCCCGGTCCGCCGTGTAACCTGCCGTGAGCCGGAGGCCCCAGCCACGTGGCTAAGAGCCAAGGGCCGCGCCACCGAAATGTCAATAAGCAGATGCCGGCCACCCCCCTCAAAGTCCAGCACTACGATGTCAGGCCGGTGCAGTGGGGGGAATAGAAGGCAGCGCCATCCGCATCCTCGGACCGGATGTTCGCGTGGGGGAAAACCGACCGAACCATGGCGAGCACCACCGTCAGGAGGACAGTGTGCAAATACAAATACCAATTCTGATTCTGTTGCAGCCCCCCATCATGCAGGCAAGGTAGTGAGTCCCCGTGGGATCCAGCGGCTGCCCACAGCTACCACAAGGCCGCCCGGCCGGAACAAGAGGCTGCGGGGCAAATAGCTGGTGCCGGATCGAGCGCCACCGAGTATAGTGGCTGGGAGCTATAAGGCGAATGGGGGGGCCATCCATGGGACACGAAGGTACGCCGAGCCCACACTCCGCAATGAAAGCGATCGAGAACAGCCATGCATGCACGCACGTCCCTGGGCGTTGAGGTCCGCGAAAAGAGCCATCCAATCAGCCGTGTGCAGAATACCCGCGTAGTTTTTCTGGTGTTTATCGATCGTGACGCGAGCAGGGAATGCGGCGGGAGATTGAACGGAGGCGACCGAGGGAGTGCCGCGAGGGAGGCGGCGCTGCACTAGACTGTGTGTACCGCCTGAGCGGAACGCCGGGATGGGAGAACAGGCCTGCTGGATCTCAGCATAGGCCTCCTGGATGGCGGTGACGAAGGGCAAAGGGCTGCTGCATGGGGTCCAGGAGGTCAGGCGCTGCCGTTGCCAAGCTGGAGGCAGTATATATATTCAGCTATAGAGCTTTGACATGGCTCTGTATATAGGTTTATAGCTGGGCGTTTGCTTTGGTTTGAGTGATTTCACTCTGCTGTAAGTAATTATATTTTTAATATATATATTCAGCCGCTGGATCCCACGGGGACTCACTACCTTGCCTGCATGGGGGGCCAACAGAATCAGAATTGGTATTTGTATTTGCACACTGTCCTCCTGACGGTGCATGGTGCTCGCCATGATTCGGTCGGTTTTCCCCCACGCGAACATCCGGTCCGAGGATGCGGATGGCGCTGCCTTCTATTCCCCCAACCACCGGCCTGACATCGTGGTGCTGGACTTTGAGGGGGGTGGCCGGCATCTGCTTATCGACGTTTCGGTGGCGCGGCCCTTGGCTCTTAGCCACGTGGCTGGGGCCTCCCTCACGGCAGGTTACACGGCGGACCGGGCGGAGCGGGCCAAGCTCCTGGCCTACGGCGACGTCGGGCACCATCGTGTGGTGCCCTTTGTCCTGGAGGAGTTTGGGGCCATGGGGCCCCTGACCTCCGCCTTCTTCAAGGAGTGTTGCCGGCTCCGGGAGGACCGGCTGGACCTGGAGGGCCAGCGGGCCCCATGGTCGGCGCGGACCTGGACGTCATATTGGCGTCAGCGCTTGTCGGTGGCGCTGACTCGGGCCATGGCTGACATCATGCTCCGCCGTACGCGGGCTGATTTTGCGGTGCAGCAGGGCTGTTAGGTTCCTCCCGTTAGGCGTTTCCATTGGTCTTATCGTAGTATAGAGCTTTGACATGGCTCTGTATATATTCAGTATATATTCCCATGGCTGCAGACCGCGGTGGCCGACATCAACCTCCAGTTGACCCTGGCCAAGTGCGCGGTGTACTCGCCCCAAGGTGATTGCTCCGGCTTTCCGCCCCAGCTCTTGGGCCGGGACGAGCGCCTCCATGGGTTGGATGTCCTCGGCGTTCCGGTCGGCGACCCCGCGTTTGTCATCGATGCTCTGCGGGCCGCCCTCGAGGCACGCACTGAGGTACTGCCCTTGATTGCGCGCCTTCATGATTCGCAGACCAAGGGTCTGCTTCTGTGGTTTTGCGCTCACCCTCGCGTCGTTCACTGGCTCCGGGGCGCTCTTCCGGCTCAGGTCCGGCTGGCCGCCGAGGGCCACGACGAACGCATCCAGTCGGCCTTGGCGCAGCTGGTCCCGGGCCCCGACCTCCCGCCACATGCTATTCGCATTGCCTCCCTGCCTGCACGGATGGGTGGCTGCGGTCTGACTCGTGCCGCCCGGCTGGCCCCAGCAGCATTTTTGGGCTCCGTCGCTCAGTCGTGGGCGGAAAGCTGCCGGCTCCTGCCCCTTTTGGCAACGGCAGCGCCTGACCTCCTGGACCCCAGCAGCCCTTTGCCCTTCGTCACCGCCATCCAGGAGGCCTATGCTGAGATCCAGCAGGCCTGTTCTCCCGTCCGTGCCGCTCAGGCGGTACAGCGCCACCTCCCTCGCGGCACTCCCTCGGTCGCCTCCGTTCAATCTCCCGCCGCATTCCCTGCTCGCGTCATCGATAAACACCAGAAAACCTACGCGGGTATTCTGCACACGGCTGATTGGATTGCTCTTTTCGCGGACCTCAACGCCCAGGGACGTGCGTGCGTGGCTGTTCTCGCTTTCCTTGCGGAGTGTGGGCTCGGCGTACCTTCTTCGTGCTCTTCCCATGGCCCCCCCATTCGCCTTGGCTCCCAGCCACTACTCGGTGGCGCTCCGGCACCAGCTATTTGCCCCGCAGCCTCTTGTTCCGGCCGGGCGGCCTTGTGGTAGCTGTGGGCAGCCGCTGGATCCCACGGGGACTCACTACCTTGCCTGCATGGGGGGCCAACAGAATCAGAATTGGTATTTGTATTTGCACACTGTCCTCCTGACGGTGCATGGTGCTCGCCATGATTCGGTCGGTTTTCCCCCACGCGAACATCCGGTCCGAGGATGCGGATGGCGCTGCCTTCTATTCCCCCAACCACCGGCCTGACATCGTGGTGCTGGACTTTGAGGGGGGTGGCCGGCATCTGCTTATTGACGTTTCGGTGCATGGCGCGGCCCTTGGCTCTTAGCCACGTGGCTGGGGCCTCCCTCACGGCAGGTTACACGGCGGACTGGGCGGAGCGGGCCAAGCTCCTGGCCTACGGCGACGTCGGGCACCATCGTGTGGTGCCCTTTGTCCTGCATGGAGGAGTTTGGGGCCATGGGGCCCCTGACCTCCGCCTTCTTCAAGGAGTGTTGCCGGCTCCGGGAGGACCGGCTGGACCTGGAGGGCCAGCGGGCCCCATGATGGTCGGCGCGGACCTGGACGTCATATTGGCGTCAGCGCTTGTCGGTGGCGCTGACTCGGGCCATGGCTGACATCATGCTCCGCCGTACGCGGGCTGATTTTGCGGTGCAGCAGGGCTATTAGGTTCCTCCCGTTAGGCGTTTCCATTGGTCTTATCGTAGTATAGAGCTTTGACATGGCTCTGTATATAGGTTTATAGCTGGGCGTTTGCTTTGGTTTGAGTGATTTCACTCTGCTGTAAGTAATTATATTTTTAATATATATTCAGTATATATTCGTGCCGCTCATGCAGGCGGTACAGCGCCACCTCCCTCGCGGCACTCCCTCGGTCGCCTCCGTTCAATCTCCCGCCGCATTCCCTGCTCGCGTCACCGATAAACACCAGAAAAACTACGCGGGTATTCTGCACACGGCTGATTGGATTGCTCTTTTCGCGGACCTCAACGCCCAGGGACGTGCGTGCATGGCTGTTCTCGCTTTCCTTGCGGAGTGTGGGCTCGGCGTACCTTCGTGCTCTTCCCATGGCCCCCCCATTCGCCTTGGCTCCCAGCCATGCACTACTCGGTGGCGCTCCGGCACCAGCTATTTGCCCCGCAGCCTCTTGTTCCGGCCGGGCGGCCTTGTGGTAGCTGTGGGCAGCCGCTGGATCCCACGGGGACTCACTACCTTGCCTGCATGGGGGGCCAACAGAATCAGAATTGGTATTTGTATTTGCACACTGTCCTCCTGACGGTGCATGGTGCTCGCCATGATTCGGTCGGTTTTCCCCCACGCGAACATCCGGTCCGAGGATGCGGATGGCGCTGCCTTCTATTCCCCCAACCACCGGCCTGACATCGTGGTGCTGGACTTTGAGGGGGGTGGCCGGCATCTGCTTATCGACGTTTCGGTGGCGCGGCCCTTGGCTCTTAGCCACGTGGCTGGGGCCTCCCTCACGGCAGGTTACACGGCGGACCGGGCGGAGCGGGCCAAGCTCCTGGCCTACGGCGACGTCGGGCACCATCGTGTGGTGCCCTTTGTCCTGGAGGAGTTTGGGGCCATGGGGCCCCTGACCTCCGCCTTCTTCAAGGAGTGTTGCCGGCTCCGGGAGGACCGGCTGGACCTGGAGGGCCAGCGGGCCCCATGGTCGGCGCGGACCTGGACGTCATATTGGCGTCAGCGCTTGTCGGTGGCGCTGCCTCGGGCCATGGCTGACATCATGCTCCGCCGTATGCGGGCTGATTTTGCGGTGCAGCAGGGCTATTAGGTTCCTCCCGTTAGGCGTTTCCATTGGTCTTATCGTAGTATAGAGCTTTGACATGGCTCTGTATATAGGTTATAGCTGGGCGTTTGCTTTGGTTTGAGTGATTTCACTCTGCTGTAAGTAATTATATTATTAATATATATTCATTGAGAATGATAAATTATGGAGGTAAGATTGGCATTAATTAATTAATTAATTAATTAGGAACATAACTCCGTTGGGAGTATATGTAGCACATATTAGCCCAGAGAAGGGGCATATGGCCTATCATACATTCGAAGCTACTCCCTGCAAGGGTGGGAATGTAAACGACCCTTGCTCTAGGTGCACCAGGGCACTTGCAGCCCCATGATCTTCAAGCTATGCCCAGCTAAGGGGGAGCCTGTCATGGGGGGGGAGATCAGCATAGCTATACAAAAAAGCTAGGGCACATGGCGTCTCAGCAGAGAGTTACTCCCTGCATGGGCACGGCATAATTAAATAAAGCTAGGCATCATTGGAGGGCCGGTGGCTCATCATCATAGGCACACATGTACATGACTAAAATGGCTAGGCCTCAGCTGGTATAGTGCCTGTAGTAGGCGGGCATGTACAAGGCCACTGTCTAACTATTCTACACTACTGCTACTGTATTCCCCTATAGGCTGGGGCTTCTGGGGTCGCTGGGGCCGCGGTGCATGGTCGAGGGGGTCGCGTGCCAGGGCTTGTGGCCGACGTACTAGATGGCCGCCCCGGCCCTTCCAGTATACACCGGCTGGCCCGCCTTGGTCTGCCGGAGCTGGAGGTAGGTCGGCCATAGCTCCCGTCGCCGTTGTTGCTGGCGCCAGGCCGGGTCACGTCAAGTCGTCGTCCACGGTGAAGGGAGTCTTCTCGAGCCGCTTGCGGCGTCTGAGAAACGAAATCTTGTCCGCTGGGCTCTCAAAGATGAGAAGAAGCGGAGGCGCCCCTGCCTTACCCCGCGCGCGGGGGAGGCGGTGGGCGGTCAGCTTAATCTCACCAAGAAGGCCCATGCATGCGTGCAAGGATTTTGCTCTCAAACCCTTGTGCAAGCTTCTCGGAATTCTCACCTTCCTCCATGTCGAAGTTCTTGAGTATGGCGTTGAGGCTGCGCTTGGCGAGCTCGGCCTCCTCGCGGAGGTCAAGCGTCTGCCGCTGGAGCTGGGCTGCGACGGCGGAGGTGGTGGAGGTGCATGGTATGTTGCTTAAGCAGGTCCGCCCAGGTCTGGGTGGGAGGGGCGTCGTCGCCTAGCTGGGCCAGCGGCCCGGGCTGGCTTGACCAGTGGCGATGTCCCTCACCGCCTGGGCGGTGATGCCGGCGGTGTTCTGCATGCACTCGATTGCGATGGCGGTGTCCTTTAGGCGTTGGTCGATGTCGAGAAGCTGGGCCTTGAGGGTGGCGGTGGAGGTGGAGGTGGCAGTGGAGGTGGAGGCGAGGAGGGTGGAGGTACGTGGAGGTGACGGTGGTGGAAATGTGAGGGAGCTCAGCAGCCAGCGTGCCGCCAATTGCCGCCACATCTGTGGCAAGGGGGGTCACGTGCTGCTCAAAAGCTTCCTTATATAAGGAGGGTGCGGATGATGGCTTCGGTGCATGGGGAAGGTGGGGGGGGGCGGTGGGGAAGCCCAGATCTCGGCGTCGGAGCGCCCGAGGAGGGAGCAGAGGGCGAAGCGTTGGAGGTTGGGGCGCTTCATGCGGAGAACTATCGGGAGAGCCTCGGCGGGGTCGGCAACCCCGCCACCTGGCCAGCGGCCGCGGTTGTGGGAAAGGAGGTGCGAGCACAGGGCTACAAGCGAGGCGTGCGTGCCGAAAAACACGTCTTCCATGAAGGCTCCTGGGCGGCAAGTCCAGTAGCCAGGTGCGTTGATGTCGAAGGCGTCGGATCTCGTCCCAATGCGGCTTGGCAGGGCGACTGCGCTTAGGTTCAGGCGATGCAGATCGATGGCGAGGCAAGCCCGGGTTGGGGCTAGGCAACCACCAGTGCAAGACTAGTGTCACCGCTACCTTCCGGACCGGAGAGCGGAGCTGCAGCCGGAGCTAGCTGCAGACGTATTTTCATTGCCTAACGCATTCGCCAGGCTGCGTTGCGTTGTTGTGCGTTTGCTCGTCATAATAGCAGTTCGCGTAATATAGCTGCAGGCTGGTCACAATACTGCGTTACAGCTGTAACTGTTTAAAGTAGCAGACGCGCCTCGAAAAGATGCATCGGTTGCAAGTGATCTGACGGAATTTGGGGCTCAGACGCGAAAGTTCTGAGCTCCGCCGTCAGCCATGGCTATACCTCGTGGCTCGTGGCTCGTACGATCGATTGGCATGCAGCATACATATTTGTTTGTTTTTACGTGGGTGCCTTTACTCTGATGTAAGTAATTATATTTTTTCATACATAGTTGTATCACTTCATAATAAGGAAAACCCACAAAGTAGAAGAATTAACCCTAAAGAAAATCTGCATGACACGGACATCCAAGGATCACGGCAGCTGCACAAGGTACACAACTAATTACTACATCAACAAACTATACGACACGCAGCCACATCGCTGCCGGCCCACCATGCAGACCTTGGATCCAAGGATCTTAAGACTGCATGGGTCGCGACTTGAAGTCGGCTCGGGTGCGGCGGAATAACACATCAGCCACGGTGCATGCGAGTGAGGGCGAGCTAGTGACAGGCGCTGCCGCCATGCAATACGAGGAGCACATGCGGATTGCGGGCATGCAGACCACGTGCGGGGCGGTCTGGTCCCCTCGAGGTCGAGGCGGCCTCCACGGTGTTGGCAGCTGTCGTGGAAATACTCCGCCGTCTTGGGGCCCATGGCCCCAAACTCCTCAAGGACAACGTTGGGGTTGACCCGCGGTGCATGGGGCCCCACATTGCCGTAGGAGGCAAACTTGTCGCGCTCAGCCACAGCCGTGAGGTGGTGTACGTTGAGACCGCCCCTCGACTGAGGTGAAGTGGGCCACCATAAGGCGGGGGGTTAGAAACTTAAGCGTGCTGAGGCTAGCAACTGCCTGCGGCGAACACAAAAGGCCAACACCACCTTGCATGGCCTGGCGTCCCACCACCGCCAGCGAAGTATGACGCCAACCTGCAAGGCGGTTAGTGCTCAGTGACACCGTGCCAAATGGCACCGTGCGACGGTGCTCCTGCACGCCTAGAATAGATACACGATGTGCAATGCAAAGTGCGACGAGCTCCTCTACCCGGTATAGCTATGGTCGTCATCTGCTAGCAATCATTGTGCGTGCGTTGAAAGTCGCATGCAAGGGCCAAGGATGCCTGCTGGCCCAACAGGGGAGAACGGCGATGGATGATGGGGGTGGATGCAGCGTGAGGTGGGGGTGGGGATGGAATGGAGGGGGTGTCCAGAAACGGAGGGAATAGTGCTTTTCATCGCATTGATTTTGTCCTGCAAGCGTAGGATGCGAGCCTGCCGCTTGCTCGGGGTATTCGGGGGTGGGGCTGATTGCCGACAACGCCGAGGCGTAGGTAATCTATAGCACGCGTTGGGTTTTACGAATCTGACAGTTGACAGATGAGGTTGTAGCCCGTTCGGAATACCGGCACCACCGTGGCTATCACCCGACAGCTAGGTCGAGGCATGGAAGTGGAACGGGACTGTTTAGAGGCTGTCCCCGAATTAAGCCTGTTAGCCGCGAGCCGACGAGGAAGGTTGTCTACCTACTGGCACCACCAGAGGCAGCACCCTTCTTGCTAGACACCTGACGAGACTCTGCTCCGATCGGGGTGTTATAATCTGAACACCAGTAATCTGAACACCATTGAACACCATTGAAGAATGCTCCAAAGGAGCCATCCTGAAGCAGACGCATCTTAATGGGCTTACCCTTGGTCTCGTGCTGCCTTAAGCCTCCTGGACGATGGTGCTGTTCCACAACGCGCTCCTCGCCTTCAGTTGAGCCGGCGTGTAGTCCTCCGGTCGAGGCTGAAGTCGGTAGGCTGGAGCAGACGACGTGCTCCCAGCACGAGGCGTTTATCGTGCATGGATGCCATGGTGACGACGACCAGGCCCAGAGGGCCTGGCAGCCGAATGGCTCGTTCAATGACAATTAAATGAAACCGGTTCTGGAGCTGCATCTTCCCTAGTAGAGTAACGCTGGGCCGCGCAGCTCCTCCGCAAGTGAGTGTGCTGTCTCATTTGCTTTTGCAGCCGCGCGCCTGTCTGGAAGCTTTTGATTACCACATCACCTAAAATCGGTCCGTCCGGTTACATGAGATCCTGGGAATTTTGGCGCGAACGCGTCGCGTTGAGGACGACGGGACCAGAAAAATTCCACCTCGCATGGCTGTCGACCCTATGTCCGCCGGAATATCAGTCAAAAGTCAATTATGCATGTTAAGTCGCTGCGATGGATGCAAACGACGCGTAAACTCTCCTGCTTTGCGATGATGCATGGTAGATATTATTCGCGTATGTTAATGCGTCAAAATAATTCGCAAACTGAGACGCTGATTTTTTGTGTCGGCCAGATCTGGAATTGGCAGCGAAAATGCATGTTTATTAATTGTGGGGGAAACTTTTTTGTTGGAAGCTCACAATTCCCAAAAGGTGGAATCCGAATGGGCTTCAAGTCTACTTTCACGAGCGCTAATCAGTTTTTCGAGAAACGAATCACATTTTCCAGGCTGTCGCATTACCTGCCGGCAGGTCAGATTTTGCTGTTTTCAGTGACGTTTACGACCGTCCTTGCTTGATGCGTTTCTTCCTTTTTTTCGGCTCACGGCATGGCGGGGCTTGTTCCAACATGCCTGCGGAGGTGTAAGCTGTGTAGCCATGATTTAAAAGTCACATATTGCTCTCGCGCCACCATCTGTTACTGCTCGACACTGCAAGAAACACTGGTTGCCTGCTCGCAACGCAAGCACAAGCACGACAACGGTGCCCTAATCCACATCCAGGCGTGTATTTCCGAGAAAAACTTCAGGCTTTTGTCGCGGCATACCTTCGGTGTTCCAAGCCGTTCACCGCTCCCCGAAATAGTCTTATGACTCGCTTTTATAGCATTGTGGGTTCGCGTCCGCCATCTCCGCCGGGTGCTGACACGAGATGTTCGCGCTGAACCTGGACTGCAAGGTCGCCCGCTACCGGCTAGCTGTACGTATTTAGCAAGCTCTGGATGATATTGTCATGGTTTTGGTGCAGGAAGGTGCTGTGGGGGGGTCTATCTCACCTCTTTACCTAGCTTTCCTCCTCCTAGCTTGACAGCTAAGTTTGCATCAGGAAGTCATGCTTGTTGACAAAGCTCGATGGATATAAACCTTGGGATGTGCTGTGAAGGTGTTAGCATGCTTGCTTGAAGAATTGAATGCGTATTTGTGCAAGCCATGGACATTTTTTATTAAGGGCAGTAGGTAGCAGCCACGTTCTTATTCAATTGTGTCAGGACGTCTATGTTGCCTTTACTGCACTCTGTCCTAGAGGAGTTTGATGCCACTGTAGATGACTATGACCAGTGGGGTGGTGAGGATGGGCCGGTGTGCTGGGGTGAGCCTGAAGGGCACCTTGGATCACGTGACCCTTAGGCAATCATGCGAGGCTGTGCAGTTTATGGCTTGTGATGTATGGATGCAGCGGGTGAGGCAGGTTGTCGTTGCCGTGGCCTGTGTTAGTGAACTCTATCATCTTTTAACTTACCCAAAGCCCCCCTAGACCTAAACTGCCTCGCCTTCTTTGAGGGGTTGCCTTCTTTGAGGAGTGCCATGTCTTGAAAGGTTTGTTGGGGCCCTGGCATTTCAGAGTAGGTTGAGGTGGAGAGGGGTGGCACACTGCTAGGTGATGGCAGGGCCATCCATGTGATGCACCTTACGTTGGGATGGGGACCATGCATTTGTTCTTGTTGCTAGCATGGGCAGGGTGAGCGGCTGGGAGTAAGGTGTAAGTGCTACTTGCGCCACTGTCCGAAAGGGGAGCTCCATGCGGTGGGCAAACAGCGTTGCAAGCGTACACTTAACACAAATGTGGTCTGATGCACTCAGCTGACCTGCCATTTCTCTTGATGCACCAAACCACACTAAAGGCTTGATATAGCCGGTAGGAAATGCATGTGCATGCAGTGTCAAAAGCAGAGAGGGACACTGTTAGCACATGAGTGTGATTGTAAACCGATGAGTGTGAGCCTCCCCGTGCCATCCCATGCATTTTACACCTATTTTTGGCAAGCCCCCATCATGCCGCAGTTATGCACCGCCTATGCAAGGGGGATGAATAGACAGTTATAGGTGTGTTGAGGGATGAGATAAGGGTAAACATGAGGAGCCATGCAGGCTAAAACGGAAGGGCGATGTCAACAGTGTGTTTGCCCAGATTTTGATGTCAGGAGGGGCTGAAAGATCAGTGGCCACGATAAACCTAGGTGGATTACATGAGAGATGACACGACCATGAGAGGGTGGTAGATGAGTTCAACTGAGAAGAGCTAGCATTACATGCACAGATTCTTAATGACCTATGGACTGTCCAAGGGTTGGAGTTCAGTGCACGTTCCAAAGACTATGATGAGCATGACGATGATGGCAAGGGGGCGGGGGGGCGCAATTAGGACAGGCACTGATGCAGAATTATGTTGTACAGCAGCTAGGTGCTGAGCTCAATTGAATAGCAGCCCAAGCCACTGCTGTCCTTGATTGCGCTTTGTATTTCCATGTAGCAGAGAGGCACCTGGCAGATATATATTTGGATTAGCTGCTATAAGACACGCACAGCAGGGGTGCCCAGCAGAGTGGGCCAAGTACTGCAAAGGAGATTGTGTGTGCTGCCGAGCGGGGCCCGTTTAGAAAAGAGACTGGTCAGCCGACAGGCACGACTGGTCAGCCAAGCTCCCCTTCTTGAGGCTTGTAGGCACTATGGTGCTTGTTCCGAATGCCAGCATCTACTGTGATTGATGGTGATTTTATCCCTTGATGATCGCTTTTTTAGTCTGTGTTGGCTAATGTATCCAGCCCCAGTGGCATGTATATGAATCCCATGACAGCCATGACGATAATTGAGTGAAGAATGCAAAGTTTTCCAAGACAATGGCGCAGAATATGGAGTATTTTTGCAAAAATCGCTCTATTTCTGCTTGCATCCGTCACTTTTAGTGGGCCGGCAGTGGTCCTAATATGTCCAACTTGTGTTCTAGTGTAAATTCAAGTATTGTGCTATTAATGTGACGAATTCTGGCATGATTGGGCCGCATATGTGCTGGCAGGGGCTTCATAAGTTTGAAAATAATGCACTAAAACGGTGTTTTGGCTCATGTATGCCAGAATTATAGCACATAGTTTGGTCCTACATTGCATACTTAAGGGCGGTTTTTGTCTTTGGATATAAATTAATAAGCATGACCATTTCCAGCTGAATTGGACTACATTTACTACTTGTGTGTGGCTGCTATGCCTCCTTATGCCTGGAAAACATCGTTTTTTGCACTTTTCCACGTCACGGTTTGATGCTAAAAATAGGTCAGTTGGCCCCCCAATTTATGTGATGTGAACAGGGTCCTAGGGGGACCTTAAGTCCAGAAAGGCACCCCGATCTGACTAAATGTGTGGGAGATATGACCCCATGTAACAAAAAAGGCCGTTTTTAGGTGATGTGCCATATATATTCATTGAGAATGATAGATTACGGAGGTGAGATAGGCATGCAACATAAGGATATATATTCATTGAGAATGATAGATTACGGAGGTGAGATAGGCATGCAACATAAGGAAAAACCCGATAACTGGGAGAATAACCCTGAAGAAATTAATAGTAATCTGACACAGACATCCAAGGATCACGCCAGCGGCACAAGGTACAACTAACTAGACATCACAAAACTGCACGCAGCAACAGCGCTGCCGGCCCACCATGCAGGCCTGGAAGGGTTACCATATATATGTTACTATTAATTTCTTCAGGGTTATTCTCCCAGTTATCGGGTTTTTCCTTATGTTGCATGCCTATCTCACCTCCGTAATCTATCATTCTCAATGAATATATATGTTGCGTTGGCGTTGCTGCACTGCACTCTGGGTGACCGCAGCGGTAGCGGCAGATCGACTTGGCCGCCTGTTGAACTATGGTGCATGGTCAACTGCTTGCCTGTGACGTCGGCGAACGTGGTATAGTTTTAGCGGGGGCTGCCAGGGCTTTCTTCAGCTCCAGTGCAATTGTGCCGTCGCATGCAGCTGCAGACGCCTCCGTCAAGACCTTAATGTCGCCCTGCACGGTCGTAAAAGACTGCGCGAGGTTCGATCTGCAGCAGCACGTACGGTATTATCGGTCGCGGGGGCTGGCCTGGCGATGGCCGTCGCCGGTAGCTCGACAAGTTCAGGGCAGCACGAAATAAGACAGGCAAGCCGACGCTGTTTCTCATCCCACCAACCAGGCCACTCATCCGAAGGAGCGTCCTCAACCCGGCCGCTGTTAGGGTTGCGAATCGGGGCGTCGTGTTGGTTGCAGAGCTTCAGCACGCTTAGCACAGCGGCGTCGCTGAAGGCGAGTAAGACAGCGATGTCGTCCAGGCTCAAACGCTGGTCTGGCATGTAGAATGATGAAGAAATGGAGTCCGGCAAGGAGGTTTCAACCTCTACTGGAGTTGCTTCCGAAGCCTTCAATGGGTCGCGTGTGAGCGGCGTTAATTGTGGGCGGCGACATGAATGTCGTTGGCGATATTGTTTGCAGCAATCTGGGCATCAAGAGACTCGGCGACAGGTGCTGATCGAAGACCACAACGGTCTGAAAGTGCCAAAAAACACCCATCTTATTCCTCCTAGCTGCAGTTATATATTCAGATGATGGTCAAACTTGGTGGCAAGCTTCCTTATGATATACCTAGTTTTACTGTGCCAAGTTGCACCTTGGCTGGCTACCTGGTGCTTACTGAACGGTGACGTCAAAAAGCATTAAAAACGCCAAAAATGCCAATTGATTTTATTCATTATTATTAATTGCACAAACATCACAAATCATGTCTGCTTGACCTGCAAATGGGTAGATAACTTATTTACATCACATTGAGCTTACCTACCGATTTGCACCCGAGTTAGACACGGTTTGGAAAGCAATTATGCTGTCAAATGTCACACATAAGCCTATTTTAGGCATTTTATTATAACAAGTTGATGCCTCCATTAATGCAAATGAGCTTAGATTCACCTAGAAATTGTTAAACACATCATTTATGAAGTATGAAGCCTGACAAGGAACTTGCATCGTACATTTAATGGCAGTTAATGACATGCAATATTCTGCTGTCACATGTCACCGCGATGCCAAATCAAGACATTCATTACACCGTAGGTGCATGGTGCGAATGGTCGATCTCAGTTTGGCTTGAAATCTGGCCGGCAGTTATCGGCTGCACCATGCTACACAAGTCTCCCAAGTTTTACTGAGATTGCACATCAGATGGCGAAAAAACTGTGATGTGTGCCAGCAGCCAACATGCACCTCGCACTTCCTAGAAAGAGCACACCTCCAAGCAAGCAACTGAGGTCCTAGTGAGCTTAAACTTGGTACCACTCTGTATAATGACATACACATCAATGAGAACGAGACATCCAGCACCTAGCCACATGTGGTAAAATCACTAAGTTGTGACATGTGAAAGCATAATATTGCCAGTTTATTCGTCTATAACACACATAAATAACACATGGAGAGCCCACTGGCCACCATTGAAGAGCCCTCGCCTGGCATGCATGCAAACGTCATGCTACGCCTTCATCAAGCTGCATGCCCTGCACGTAGACTCATTTTGCTGCAGCCCGCAGGTGATCCAGCATCCTCTTCCTTGCTCGTTGTTCCGCATAGGAAAGTGGCATGCAGAGGCGGTGTGCCAACTCTTGGCGCATCATGCCAACATGCATGCTCTGCGCAAGTGCACCAACGCCGCACATGGCCCTTCCACGCTTGTCAGTCCCAGTTTTGACACGCTTGTTATAGAGCGGTGTGCATATTATTAGGTCACCTTAATTGTTCACATGGTGGAGGTGTTCTAAGGCCTCGATATCCCCCGAAAACAGGCGCAGGGCACCCAACTCACGGATCTGATGAGATGCATGGGATGTGGGCCACCAGGCCGTGCATGTATGTGGTGACATGCTCGGGGGCAGTGAAAGAGATGAAAGAGGCAACATAAGTGGCTGCCAGCTCCTCTACATTGGCTCAGTGGGCACCTTTGCCTCCCGCTTGGGCCCCCCTGGCCCATCATCATCTAAGTCTGACACACAGGGCCTCCCAAACATCCTTCAAACCCTGCCACACCCAGGCTGGTCAGCTCCTCCCTGTTGTAACAAATAAAAATGATCATCTGCATCATCCATAGTCCAAATATGAAAGATCTTTTACCTGGGTTGCTTTCTAATTGAGTTACAGATCTTCAAGTATCCGAGCAACGTTGAGATGGAAGTTCCACAGCACGTGATTTAGGGAATCACAACCCCTTGTAGACACAAAGACAAGCTCGTGTATAGACGACCTCTGTGGAA
The DNA here is from genome assembly GCA_009746045.1 of Mesostigma viride. Classification (NCBI taxonomy): domain Eukaryota; kingdom Viridiplantae; phylum Streptophyta; class Mesostigmatophyceae; order Mesostigmatales; family Mesostigmataceae; genus Mesostigma; species Mesostigma viride. The sequence continues at coordinate 3,599,746 of RPFO01000246.1, forward strand.
CTGAAGGACGTCTATAGCCAAGGGGCTCTTATGAATGGACAACAAAGACAAGCTTTATTATACCATGATGAATCAAAACCAACGTAGCAACAATGGCGACCCCACGTCCTTGATATCGACGTGCTTGTCGAACTTGCTTCAACCTTAGCCTGAAGAGAACCAATCAGAATCATGGAATTCTATACAAGATCTTCGTATCCATCCTAGTCACACAAAACAGAACAACACCACACACAGCCTGGCAGAATCTTTCCATGAGATCCTAAATCTGTCGTAAGCACTGAAGTCCCAAAGGAGCATTTAAGACTCAATAGTACCAACCAACAAACTATAACCCCACGTGGATCAGGCCACGACCAATGAGGGCTCCTATCAGTCGGTTGACAAAGTATTAGCTTCAAGTACCGTCGTCTTAGAAACCTCCTAACTTTCTCAATACTGATCCAAAAGTCCTCGAATAAAAGCCAAACATTCACAAAACAAAGGATGGAACAACAAAGTCATTTTTGCTTGTTACACCTGTCCACATGTGACTCTGCATCCTCATCAGCGTTGTGCTGGCAAACAATGTTCACACACATGCAGCTGGAATTTGTCCAGCAAGGTCTCAGCCTCCCTTCCAATGACATGTGGCTTCTCAACTGCCTTAGCACTGGCATTCTTAGATCGATGGTGCTTTCACGTACTTCTCCTTAATAAACACGCCCATCTCATCATGCAACACCTTCAGCAGGCTGTCCCCCTGGCCCATCATCATCTAAGTCACACAGGGCCTCCCAAACATCCTTCAAACCCTGCCACACCCTGGTCAGCTCCTCCTCCCTGTCCACATGTGACTCTGCATCCTCATCAGCGTTGTGCTGGCAAACAATGTTCACACACATGCAGCTGGAAATTGTCCAGCAAGGTCTCAGCCTCCCTTCCAATGACATGTGGCTTCTCAACTGCCTTAGCACCGGCATTCTTAGATGGTGCTTTCACGTACTTCTCCTTAATAAACACGCCCATCTCATCATGCAACACCTTCAGCATTTCTGCCTCCTCGCGCCCTTATGCATCCGTGCCATGATGGTCCTGTCCAGGAGTGCACATACATAATTTATTGAGAAGGCAGTGAAGAAGACAGGTTGGGTGTTCATTGTGCTCAACGGGGAGGAGAGGGGAACAGCCCCACTTCTGGCCAAAGTGGTCCCGGGCATGCTAGCTGCAGCGGGCATGCCCTGCCTTGCTCTCGTTCGATCCTTGGCTCTGTGTCTCTGAGCTCTGCCTGGGTATGGAAAACCTTGCCGCAGTGAGGGCTGGGGCACTTGAAAGGGGCAGTGGGATCAACCTGCACATCGTGGGCTAGCTCCCTAGCCATCTGCACAGTGCGGGGTGAGAAGTGCTTGGATCCCTCCAGGTCACCGAACTTGGCCTTGCATGGGGCATATGCACTTGTTGCAAGGGTACTGGTGCGAGCATCCTCAGTGCTTGCCCTCTCTCTGCATTTACATATGCCTTGTCCCCCCCCCAAAGCATCCTGACAACCGGCACGCGCCTCCCATCACCTAAGTGCACCCCCTCCGCTTCAAGGACCTCCCCATCATACTCTCGGATGAGCTCAGTCCTGTGCAGTTGGCTGTGCTCCTGCCTAAGGCATGGGAGGCAGCCACACGCTGGACAAAATTCCTCCCCCCTTCTACCCGGTGTTCCTCCCCCCCAACCCGTTGGCAGCAAGCTCGTCGAATCGATGATCCCTAGCTAGCCACATTCACACTCCCCATGCATTGGGTTTACCATGACCCACTAGCTGAAGTGAACTGTCAAAGTTCTTGGTGATGCCCTCGTGGGGATATTGAGTCCAAACAAGCTTAATTCATGGGAGGGGCCACAATGCACCTACACTGCCAGCTGAAAACAACACTGCTCCCTCCCATTTATTCTCCCCAGACACAGCCTAGTTGAGGATATCTTGAATGTCTCGAGGAAGCATCAATAGGCGCACTTTACGCTTCTTTGGCGCTGCCTGGTCATCCTCACGCTCACGGCTCCAGTTTTCTATTAGGCGCCCGTAATTTGTAAACATGGTGCGCTCAATCGGCTCAGGAAAAGGAGACACGCTGAAAAACTTGTTGGCGAAAGGTGTGGGCTTCACTAAGCTATAAATGCGATTCTAGACGTGTGCGTACCACTCTCTTGTGTCGACTCCAGCCATGCAGCTCGCGTCTGTGCCGCAAGAATCACAGACGTAGTTGAGCGACGCGTGCAGGCGCTCATCGCACCTTGGGCACGAGAGTAGCGAGGGATGTGCTCTGGAAGCCATTTAAACGGCCTGAGAAAGTGGAACGACCAAATTCGCAGAAACCAAACAGTGGCATATTTTTACGTAAGTGCACCATTACCGCTCCCGCAAGCACCTCCCAGCAGCAAGATAATTTGCGGTATCGCAGCATTTACAATGGCAGTCGTTTTAACAAGTTTTGAATTAGTCATAGAATCGTGCGAGTGGCTTACCTCGTGCTGCACTGTCGCCGTTTTCGATAAGTTTCCGGTGTGACTTTTTGGGGGTCCACTGCAAAATGCAGCGGACCTGACCCGACCTCGCGAAAATGCCCGCCCTTTTTCTGTTTTCCTGAAAAAATGGGCCGATTTCTTTAGAATAAAAAAAATATCTACGTTCAGTAGATGAGTTATGAAGGCTTAAAGTGCATTCGCTTTCTTGTGTTCTCAAAACCGCCACTAGGATTTTCACGGCCGCCATGGGTGCTGCGTGACTTTTGGCCTTCAGTTGTCGACACCATCCCGCACACCAGATTTTCGGGATCTCGCGCCAATGTGGTGACGGAATAAGATGGTCGTTTTTGGCGGGGCTCGGACCGTTGTGACGATGCGGGGGCCTCCATATCTACGTTGAATAACACCTAGACGATGGCAGGGGGCGCAGGCGCACTGATCACGTGCGTGGTGCTAGCTGCCATAATGTGCAGAAAAATAGCGAGATCTGCTGGGCAGGCCACTGGCGATAAGTACGTTGCGAAATCCGGGGCGATGGCTGCCAAAAATTAGATCAACGTGTTCGTCATCAAAAGGCGAGTCTACTGCAATGTATCCGACCAAATTTCATGCCCGGAGTCAAACGTTATGAGCATTCTCGGCATCCATTGCTCGGCACACCGTAGCATGATGAGAGGAACACATGCAGTTGTGGCGGAGGTTATTGCCCCGGAGCTAGGATAGCAGCTACACTAGCGACCGTCTCGTCTGCCATTACAGTAGAGGATGCAGAGCTCTCAGACGAGGATTATATCCCCCTCTAGTGCGCTGGTTGTCTCCTTGATATATATTAATAGTTGTCTCCTTGATGTATGGTTTGGGCATGATGCAGACGATATTTATAACTTTCGTGAAATGATTTTCTAATTAGATTAACGCAGCACTCCGTGGCATGCATGCCCATGCGCATGACACTTGAAGTACTTACTTACTTACTTACTGGTGCGAAGGGGACTCAACGGGACAGATTAATTAATTAATGGCGAGGTCTCGTGGACATCCCTGTTGTGCCAGGGACCACCGAGCACTGACTTCCCCTATTTAAGTGGACGTCAATCTCCCAGGACAGATACGACGCATGATCATGCATGATTAGTCACGTAGTCCCATTGGGGAGCCACGGAGCCTTAAACCTCAACGACAATGGTGTCGACGCTAGTCTACCGGCCGATCTCAAGGAGACAACTCTCAAGGAGACAACCGATCTATCCATTCTATATTCTAATTATCAAAGAGACAGCCAGACATGCACTGAAGCTAGTCTAATTCTATTAGTTGTCTCGTGGAAGTGAGCCCTACCCTTGCAGGAAGTAGCCCTCAGTGTATTAAAAGCCATATGCACCCTCTCAGGGATATGTGCTACATATACTGCCGACGGAGTTACGTTCCAATTCAATTCAATTCAATTCAATTCAATTCAATTCAATTCAATGGAAGTGAGCAAGATATACGCCACATACACTTGTTGTCTACAAGAAACTTCCGGTCAGGACTCCAATGTGGAGCACCGATACTTCCCATGGATTTTCTCCCATGCAGCTGACTGCAGCAATGCCTCTTGACCGACAGTGGCCA
>RPFO01000246.1:3611352-3633852 GCA_009746045.1 Mesostigma viride
CCAGGTGATGGCCAGCACACCTGGTGGCACATGCTGTCAATGGGAAGCTTTTACTCACCAGTTACGTGCTTGATGATGCCACAGCGACCAGCCAACTGCCTCACACTCATGCAATATGTGTATGGGAAATGTATAACAAACATATATGGAGGTATTCAAACCCATACAGCCTCTAAAACTTATCACCATCACCCTGTGGCAGGTCAACTGACTGAGGGAAGCATCTAAGAAGGGTGTTTTAGAAAGGGGCCAGGCCAGGGTCAAGAAAGAGCATGAATAATGCAAAAAGAATGTGCTACACAAGCTAGAACGTATATATAAACGTCAAAAATCGATAGGAAAACGATGCTTAAGCTTTACCAGGCATGGATGGCGTTACCTTGGCCCAGGCGGTGGCCGCAAAATGGCGCATTTCGGCACACCAAAGTTGTGCAGCATGGTCGCTGGATTCGGCGATTTCTGGCCACCCTTGCACGTTTACGACTACTATGTATCATAAAAAGTATAAAGAAACCGATATATCCTTTAAAATACGCCGGAAAGGTATTGCTGTCAACGTTTCTATCGTCCGGCCTGATCGCAGTTTTTTCCAGCAAGAACGCTGCCGACACCTATCAAAGGGCATTCCCGCGAACCAGAAATTGGCCTGTATGATCTTTAGGACGTATAAAATCAATATCCTAAGTTTGGTCAGAAAATTCGAACGAAAACGTAAATGCCATGCGTGGGCGCAAGCCGCCATGGCCAGGTCGTCGTTTTCCGGAATGCACGTTGTACGTGAAAAAGTACCCTGACCCCTTGTACTTTGACCGGCCAGAACACCTCTATAACTTTGTCAGAAGTATGCAAACCCATATACCATGCTTTAGAGTATTTTATAAACTTTCGATCTTCTCAGCTAAACGTTTCCTAATTCTCAATAGTTTTCGCGGCATTTGGTCGCCCGAGAAGGGGCCGATGCATCGGCTGGAACTCGATTTTTGGCGGAAAATCGGCCGCAAGACCATTTAGGGGTTAATGTCCCTTTCGCCCAGGGACATAACCACATTGAGCTAACGTTTGGGCGACCCTCTGCGTCCCTTCTTCGCAAGAAGAAGGACATGGAGAGTATTAAACTCGCACGGGTGGTGCGAAAACCTGTGGAACCCATCGCCGGACAACCAATGTCCGACGATGAGGTATCCGACACTGCCAGTCTCCCCGATGGGGAGACTGAGATCAATCTTACCCCAGCGCTCCTGGCGGTCGAGCAGGCCGCGCTGGTGGCAAATGAAGAACGCCGAGCGCGGCAGCGGGACCGAGAGGTCCGCCGAGAGGCGGCTTTTCGGCTCGCCGCTAAGCGGCAAGAATATGAAGAGGAAGCCGCCCGTCGCCTGGCTACCCACCAGGCGATGGCGGACGCGTACCGCGAGGCCACCCAGCGGTTACGTGACCTCTTAAAAAATGCTGACTATCCCATGGACTATGCGGACAGTCAAGACCTGGCCGAGCTTGCTCGGTCAGCACACTTTAAAACCATGTCCTCCATCACCCAAGCCAGGGTCACGGAGGCCATCTTGGCCAAACATGGGGTGGTAGCTGAAGAAGCCCCCCCGCTGGAAACCACCAGCAAGAAACCCTCTCCCCCCCAACCCCTGCAGTACAAGGAGGGACTGCTGGCCCTGGGTGCGAGGAAGGGCAAAGAGGCGGACTGTCCAGTCCGGCCTGCTATGATCATGGGAGACCACTCCCTGACATACCCGAGGATGAGGCTGCCTTTCAGGCAGCCCTCCGGGAGCATGAGGTACGCAAGGAGATGAAGCGTCTCATGCGGGAGGAGGCCAGGAGGAGAGCAGAGGCAGACACCCCTGCCCGCCCCTCCACCGATGGGGCTGGACCCAGTGGGGTTACCCGGACACCCCCGGGCTCCCCCAGGGCCACCATGACCCCCCCTCCCCCTCCCCCACCACCCCAGGTTCGCCCTGTGGGTTGGGGCCCCCTCCCAAACCAGGGGGGGTGGCCAGGACCCCAGGAGGCCCTGGGGGGAGGTGCAGAGGTGCCACAGGCACCCAACAGGCCTGCTGAGGCCCCCCCAAGGAGCGGGGATGTCCTGGAACAGCTCGCCATTCTCCAGGCCCAGCTGGCCTCGTTGCAAGATCAGCAGTTAACAGCTAACCAGCTGCAAACTGTCGAGGGCCTGCGCGCCCTGATGTCGCGGTATGAGCGGGGGACCATCAACCTGGACCCCACCCGCCTGCAACAAGCAACCGACGCTTCTTGAGGGCCAACCCCCCTCTCACAGGTGTGTTTAACCCTCATAAAAAGGAATCCAAAATCAATATTGCTGGCTTGCCTGAGGGTCACACTGTTGAACAAGCTAAGCAATTTGTTTTTGCTTTGGAGTATGGGATGGAAGGTCTTAACCTTAGACATCAGTTTAAGGCTCTCAGGGCCTCCTCCACATTCCATCAATCATCTCCTGCAATCAGAGCATTGATTCAAACCTATCAGGAACGTACCCTGACACCTGAAGCAGCCATTGAACAGTGGCCTACCTTTATCACTGATCTGAAACAGCTAGTGCTTACCAATAACCACATGGAAGCAGTAGAACGTTTCAACTGGCTTGCTGCATATAAGGTGAACAAGAATAACCTCTCTGGGGATGCAAAAACATACAGGGTAATGATTGAGAAAGACCTTGAGCTTCTCAAGCTCCAACCAAGGTATCTCATCCACACCTGGCTAACAAAAGCTAATTTGCAACCTTCTGTCCTGGCTACCCTGCTTACAGGCCTCAAGTCCCTCTGGGACAACTTCAGAGCTGCCATGCTCTATATCGAGGAGGCAGTGGACCCCCTGGGTACTGGCAACAACCAGGCCCAGGACCCCAAGGTCCAGGGTGTCCAAGGCCACAAACGCAAGGGGCAGGCCAGCCAGGGGGGGGCACCCAAGACCCACAAGTCCTCCCACCAAGGGGGCAGTGGCTCTCAGGGGCGTGGCAACACGTGGCACCGTGTGCCCCTGCATGGCAACCCCAACAACAACAACAACAACAACAACAACAACAGGTCCCAGCAGGGCAACAATAACAACAGGTCCCAACAGGGCCAAAACAACAACAACAACAGGTCCCAGCAGGGCCAGAACCGGTCCCAGCAGGGAAACAACAACAACAACAACAACAACAACAACCAGCCTGGCAACCCTGGGGGGTCCATAAGGTGCCTGAGGTGCTTCCAACGAGGGCACGCACGGCACAACTGCCCCAACAACGACTCCCTGGCCAACGGGGTGGATCTCTGCCCGGGCTGCTGGCACGCACGTCATCCCCTGGGGCCTCCAGGCAGCCGTTGCAACAGGCCTCGCTACCCAAATCAATGTGAGTTCACTCACCTTATGTACTCTGAGGATGATGATCTCATTACCATTGGGGATGGCAACCAGGGCATAATTGATTTTGAGGCAGCAACCTTACTGTCCTCCCAACACCCTGTTCTGGAACCTTACATAAAAGCACTAACCCCTACTGTTGACAACTCCATAGATATCAAGGAGCTTGCTCATCAGCTGCACCTAGCCATGGGTCATGAAACAGTGGCTGAGGAACTGGCCAGACGGCTGGGGGGTAGTAGCATGGGAAAACAACTCAGGAATGCAGTAAAACTGGCTAGACAACACTGTCAAGAATGTCAGTTCAATAGCCCCAAACCTCAAAAATGGCATACTGCAACTCCTTCCACCAATAGGGGCATGATAGTGGGGGATGTGATGCACATCAACAAAGATGTCCAACCCTACCTGATCCTAAAAGACTCATGGTCCAGGTTCACAGTAATGGAACCCCTACCTGGCATGTCTGCAGGGCAGCTACGTGTTGCACTCATGATTGCTTTACCCAGATTCTACCCAGTTGACAGAATTTTGCTTGATCAACAATTTTCTTGTCTGACTGACCTGGAAGGGTGTGAAGCAATAGAGATTGCTGGGCTGGAAGATCATGAGGGTCAGGGGGTCATTGAAAGAACCATCAGATCTGTCAAAACCCTACTAGCCAAAAATCCTTCCAAGGATGCTACTTCAGGGGTCTATTGTGACAGGGCACTCTGGTGTCATGAAATGTGCACAACCCTAAACATGAGACCTGTCTTGCATGCCACGTGGGGTGAAGTAATCCCAGCAGGCCTGCAGGCAGGTGTATATCCCCCAGAGGTGATAGCACTGTACAACACTGCACGTGCACAAACCTCAGCAAAACTGGCAGAAAAAGATAAAACCCATTCCAGGCCAGTATTCCAAAAAGGTGATCAAGTTCTCTATTACAAGGAAAACAGCTTTGGTAAGGTTGGAACTTGGCTAGGTCCAGTTACCATCCGTGGATTTACCAAAAACAGCAAGACCGTGGAGGTCAAGCACAATATCAATGGGAAGCGTCACAGGGTGAGCTGTCATAGAATTAAGAAGTATTATTCTCCCATGGCAGACGTGCCTGGGGAAGAGTCTTTAAGCATGGACTCACTACTTCTATCTGGCAACTCCAGCATGCCCAGCAGTAGCTCTGAGCCACCAATTACTGCTGTTGACAGCACCACAGCACCCTCTGTGAACCCTTCCACCCTCAGTGAAGCCAGGCCCACTTCACAACCTGGGGATTGCTTAACCAGGCACGAGGTAGCTGGGTTGGAAGCATTAGCTCAGCCCCAAGGCACCAAATTGTCTGCCAACCCTCCCGCTCTGAGGTCAAGATTGGCAGTCGCCTTGCAAGCATTACACAGGTCACATAAGCAACAAGCTGCTGTGGCCGCAGGGTTGGCAAAAGTCTCAGCTGTGTGCACTAGTCAGGACCCCTGGACCCTGGCAATAGACACTCAGGCACAGGTCAGTGTGATCAGTGCACAAGCCATCCCTGGTCTTGAGATTGCACCTTCATTTTGGGCACGGGTGCAGGATTTCTCAGGCCAAAGCTCACTGGATGTAGTGGGACAAGTGATGCTCCCTATACTTGGTATTCAGACACCCTTCCAGGTGGTGGAGGGGTACTCTGGTAACACCTTGTTGGGGGAACCTTTTGTATCCTATCCTGGGGTGCTTATCTCAGCTAATGAGCTCAGTGTCACAGGGGTGGGTGCAGTTCCTCTGGACCACTTTAAAATCCCTCTCTCCAGTATTGTCCCTGGTATGGATGCTGTCATCAAGGCAGTCAACACTCAGTATGCACCAGGGGAGATCCCTGATCTGGACAAGTTAGTGCACAGCCAGTTCCTCCATCCCTCAGCCTTTGGGCTGGGTAAGTGGGACATAGCCATGCACTCACCCCACCAAATCTCCCACGTCATACAAGAATGCAAAACACAAAAAGGGTTTACCAAGTGGCTGATGGCCATTGTCCACCAAGCCAGGCAGGAATGGGTCCTGCCCAACCCCAAAAACCCTCAATACAAACCGCCTGTCACCCCTTCATGGGACGTGCCAGAGGGAGCCAAAAAGCTCAGATTAAAATTTGTTCTCAAACAAAAACCACAAAAAGTGGGCTCCCCAATCTTCCATGCCAGACCATGTGTCACAGAATTAAAGGGGACCTCCACACTGCCAAAAGGGGAAACATACACACCTGGGCTGCAACAAACCTCACTCAGGATCATGCTCTCCCTCTTCCTCCACAACCTCAATGCAGGCCAAGACTATGTCTGCAAAGCCACTGATATTAAAAGGGCCTTCCTCAGGGGGGACCCAGAAAAGGCTGAATCTGTGTGGAAAGGGAAGGTGTACGTGGTAGACACCCCAGCTGTGTGGAAACCTTATATTGATGAGCCCCACCTTATCATCAACATTGGGGTGGAAGGGCTTGTCAGTGCCCCAAAAATTTTCAGAGACTCAGCAGAGGAAGTATTCAAAAAGCTCAAGGCCACGTATGATGACCTGGACCCATGCTTTTTTGTTGTACCCACCCCCTCTGGACTGCTGTTCTTTGTGTGGCATGGAGATGACCAACTCATTTGTGGGCCTAGAGCTGAGGTGGAAACCTTTATTCAGCAGGTCCAGGAATCATATGAGATTGGCAAACAGGTGGAATTGAGCACAACCCCCATCCAGTTCTGTGGCATCATGTTGCAGCTGCATAGGCAGCCAGATCAGTGGGTCTGCTCTCTCTCCCCTCCTGCAGAATATATCCAAGATTGTCTAGATCTGCTGCAGGACAACTACCTCCCCTTACATATGTGTGCCACTGTTCAGGGCAAACTGGGGTGGTGGTCAGCCATCTGTGGGGCTCCCTTAGCTGTCATCAGCAGGGTCACCCATGATGTTCTAGTCAAGATCAAATGCAGTCACATCAGGAAGTTGGTCAATGACTGTCCCCCCCTCATCCTCCATGGCCTGAATCTGATGGAAGACATCCACATCCAATGTGTCATGGACAGCTCCATGGAGAGCAGAACAATCAATCAAATGGGGGCACGGGAATCAGGGCTGTTTTTTCTCACCAACAGGTCAGATTACATGTCCCTCACTTCCTGGTACAGCAGGCTACACCGCAGAAAACCTGGCAGCAGCAACTCAGCTGAATGTCGTGCTGTGGTGTCTGCTGCATTGCATGCTCGTTCCCTGCAGCACATGCTCACCTGGCTCCAAACCCAGGCAGGCAGCACATGCAATGTTATCTCACATCTCTACACTGACAGCTTTTCTGTGATCAGTTTTCTAACCAAGAAATCTGTTTCTGCTGCTGTCCACACTGACCTGGATTGGGTGATCCTCAAACAGGAGGCAACCTACTTTTCCAGCTGGACTCATGTGGATGATGAGGACAACCCAGCAGACGCTCTAACGAAGCTGCGGGATGCTGCTGGCCAACAGTACCAGCTCCTCTTTCAGAACATGAACCCCTATGATATCAGAGTCAGTGTTTGAATAAATGACTGGCCATAGCACAGTACACAACCACCACACCCCCTTACCACAGCGATAGCTGCTGGGCGCCATAAAATTCAACACATTCGTTGTGGGGTGTGAGTGCTGGCTAGGTCAGATTTGTATCCATTTGCAGCTTGAGGACACCAGCTTTGTATCCATTTACTTAATGTGTGCTTCAGTACCTGGCCAAACCAGCCAGCTGTGTACACCTTATTTAATGTGCAATATAACACCTGGCCAGAACAGCCAGCTGTAACCAACCTGGCTCAACCAGCCATGTCTCTTTTGTACCCCTAATCAACTTAAAAACAATAACAATAATGTTGGGGGTGCAGACCCAGAAATAAATAATAAAACAATACTGGAGTTAGTCTCCATGCTTTGCTGTAGACTAAGTCTCAAAGGCATTGTGAATACAACGTATGAATAAGCCTTGTAAACCCACGTTGGTATGTGAATATAAATACCACGTGGGCTATGCAGATAGGGATGCTAGTCGAGTCGCATACGTTTCCCTAGATAGGTACTTTGGGTACTGAGGTACGTGACAGATGTCAGTACCCAGTATACGTAGTGTCCTGTCATTAGACGGTACTAGAGTATCCTAGATAGGGACCGTACTGCAGCGTGCATTGATTTGTGATCGCACGATGCAGTGACTAGGCAGCTACCTGTCATCGTGCGGCCTCGGGCCAACGGTCTGCACCCAACGGTCACTCAGTGGCGGCGCAGCCGGTGAGAGGAACGTTGATAAAGGGTAAACCTATTTTCTAATGAACCAAGCAATTCATTGCTCACAGCTTTCAGTGTTCTCAAGCAATATATCCCACCGCATTCTAACTCAGACTACAAGTCACAACCCGCTGGGCATGACAGTCAGCTTGGATTCCTTATTATATGTACATAGCACCCATACTGGCTCAGGAGCACAAACAAATTACAATGAGTCCCTATCCCTTCACGGGAAGCTCGTTGTGTTACCCATGTACAAGAGGTTGGCCAACTGTGGCAGCCCATAGGTGTTCAGCTAAGAACTTGAGAAGTATGTACAACCTTCAGGACCTTAGGCGAAACCCCACAGATCACCCACAACAGCTCATCAGAAAACATTGCTGACCCCCAGACGGGAGTCGGCGCCGGTCTGCTGCCCCTTATCGAACCAGACACAACATCTACGCGAAGCACATGCAAAACACAAGCTCCCATACTCGTTCCAACCGTGGAAAATCAGGGGACCTGTCGCCACCTCACCAGCATGGTGGATGGGTCAGCCAGTCCGTGAAACTCCGCCTTAAGACGGCACCAGGGAATCGAACCCCGCCCACAAACCACAGATCTGGGGAAACCTCAGACTGAGATGAAAACCCCAGATAGACATCTCTCCATCAGAGACAATGTCAGACATTCCCACACCAGAGACATGTCTCACCCCTCAAGGTGTGCTCAGGATTATGTACAATCAAGCTCCCAGCCTGATATCCAGAGACTTAAGCACCCAGCTCTCAGCTTTTAGACAGATAGACCGACTTGACAGTCAGCATTCATGAGCTTCCTCAGTACATTGTACTGGGCTGGGGCCTTGTGTGGCAGCTTTGTCAATGCATCAGCAGGGTTCTCCTCGCCAGGGATATGCTTCAAGTCAACCAAACTGGCCAACTCCTTCAGCAACAAATAATCCAGGTCCCGGCTCCTGGCCAGCTGCTTGTGAACAAACTGGACCATACCCATGCTGTCTGTTAGCAACAACGTCTCCATCTGCAAGGTCCAAGGGGTAACTGAAGCCAGCTCCAGCATTAACTCCTTTATGTACAGGCTGGACTGGATCCCCTCGCATATGGCCCTGCATTCTGCCACATCTGAACTGATACAGACCCTCTTCTGCAGTCTGCTGTACCAGCTGAACAAACTTGCCCTGCTCTGATAAAAAGCAAACAGAGCAGCAGATCTCCCCCTGACCTTGGTAACCTGGCGAGCATCCATGGAACTGTCAACAAAGATCTCCAAGGTGATAGGCTGGGCAAAGTCAATCCCAGACAAAATCAGATCAGGGGTACTCTCCACCAACCGGGCTATGACTCGAGGCTTCTCATCCTCAAGCACCTCATCAGGCATTCTGCTATGGACCATCAAAGACGGACCACAGATGCTGGCAAACCAGGCCCACATGCCTCTCAACTCAGGTCCTGCAGCCTGGGTGATCTTCTCTGGCAAGGCCTTCACAATGGTCTGTTTATAATCTCCTCCAGCCTGAAGCCTGATACTCCACTCCCCGTCCCTCCTGAACAGGGTAGCCTGCATTCCACAGAACACTACAGGCTTGTTGGGCTCCTGCCACAGCTCCTTGCCCAGTGAAAACTTGCCACTGATGACAGGAATAAACTTCTTCAGCCAGGTCGTGGGGGCTAGCAAATGCAGATCATCTCCATGCAAACTAGCATACACTGGCAGACCCTCCCATTGGGCCAGCAGCAAACAGGGATCAACTGAAGACACTCTCAAGCCACACTCACTGATCAGAGCTTCCTGCAGCGTGAGTCTCCAGATGATTGGGCTCGACCTGAGTCCTTCCAGGCCCTTCAGAATAACCAGGAATTGTTGATGCAGCTCCAGCTTCCAGATGGCAGGCACCTCAACACAGTAAGGCTCATCCTGCTTCCACACCCTCCTGGCCACTTCTGGATCAGATTTTAAAAATGCCCTCTTGAAGTCCAGCAGCACTGATGACATAGCTGCTCCCCTGTTCAGCAACCCCACGTAGAGACATAGCAAAATTCTCCATGTGTCGTGTAGCATCCCTGGCGTGTATAGCTCCTCTCCTGGCAGACTCCCCGTGCCGTGATACTCATTCAGGACAGGCCTGACATGGGGCACTGATACCTCATCCACAACCTTCCTCTTCAGCACAAATCTCAAAGCAAGCTTCCTTGATGCTGGGGGACGTCTGTCTGTTGGTGCAGCACACTCAAACTGCAACCACTCCTCCAATGCCTTGGAGAAGGCGAGCTTCCAAGCCTCAAACAAAGTAGGCGAGCTCATCTCTTGGACCAGCTGGTCATATGTCAAAGGAGAGTGTGCAGCAAGGCTCCTGTGAGTTATGCCAATACTGCTGGGGTGCAACACAGCTGGAATCACCAAACTGGCCGCTGGGGGCACCTCCCCTTCATCCCATTTTACACCCTTGACCGGCTTGGCCCTGCACCTGACTGGAAATGTTGTCCTGAAATTTTCTAGGGGAATCATCCCCCAGCCATCTCTTCTCAGAGCTGTAGCTCTGATAGAAATCCCAGGATTGCCCAGAAAATTCTGACCCAAAATCACAGGGCCATCATAGTCCTCTAGGACAAGGAAGGTCACATCCACACCCATGACAGGGGCAGTAACCTCTCCCAACACCCTTAGATGCGTCCTACCACTGAAATCAGACACCCAGGGGCAACTTGGTTCTCCGACCAGCAGTTCTCCTGTATGCTGAGGTCCCATGACAGAAACCTGTGCATTGGTATCTATCTCCATGGCAGCTACCTCAGGTTCATCCAACTGGACAAGCTTGGACACCTTAGGCTCCTTCTTGGCTCTTTGCAAAGCCTGTACAATATCTGATAGACGCACACCCCTAGGCCTGGTGTCGGGCCGTTCCGGAGGTGCAGCCTGTCCGCCTGCTTGCCCAACCACCGTATGTGAAGGTACCCCAGGGGCCGGGCCAGGGTCACCCTGAGGGCTCGATACAGCTGTAGCACCCTGATCAGGAAGCTCCACGTCACCCCCGCCTTGTACACCAGCGGGCACCTGGAAGAGGTCTCCTTGATTACCTCCCCGGGGACGGATCTTTGACCAGGACAGACGGTGCACTGCTTGGGAGCCATCAATGGCCACCCAGCACTTATGGCCAGCGGCTTCTACTCGGGTCACCACCCCATCATGCCAGCTGCCACGTTTCCCTGGAAAGCTTGGTTCCTTCCACACAACAACCTGTTGTCCAACGTTAGGTTCTAGGACACTCCAGCCCTTGTCTTTCTGCCTCAGCTTGAGGAACTTGGCCTCTAGCTTCTCCTTCCATGCCTGCTCAGCATCAGCTGGCAGCATCCTGGTATGCAGCATAAGAGGATTGATGGCAATGTCACCAAAGAACATGGGAGTCCTCAGGTTCAGCCTGTCCTCCACAGAACGTAGCCATGCAGATGTCACAATGGCAGATGACGTCCTTGGAATCCTCTCCACCAGCAGCACAGTCTTGATCTCTTGGATGGCTCTCTCCACCACCCCTTGCTGGCCGTGGCTCTCCCTGGGTGTAATCAGCAACTCTGGAAACTCTGGCAGGTTCTCACAGCACTCAAACTGAATGTCACACTGCAACAACTCCAACCCAGGGTACCTGCTCCTTGTCAACTTCAGAGCAGCAATCAATGTAGGCTTCTCCATGTCAGGCAGGATCTCTAGGGTCTTGTACTTGGTATATCTGTCCACTGCCACCAGCAGCTTCAAACCCCTGATTCTCTGAATATCTACCTGCACATGGCCTGGCTGCAAAATAGGAGTCCTGGCATGAGACTGCTTGGGCTTTCTAGCAACTAGCCTGCACTTGCAAGCTTGAGCAACCTGTTGGCAGATGGAGTACAACTCACTTCCTCCCAGCCGTCTAGCAACTTGCAAAGACTGAGCTGCATGGCCAAACATGGTATGCAACCTTGAGGCAATGTCATACAAGAGAGAAAACCTTTTATTGTCATTATTAGCACTCAAGGTATGTACAGATCCCTTATGTACAGGAGGCACCAGGGTCGTGCCTGTCAGACTGTCTCCAGCCCTATCCTCATCCTGACCATCCTGTGCCAGTCCTGCACGGTCAGAATGCTTCTGAGATCCACCTGGGTCCACATCACCAGGTCCTACCTCAGGCTCAGCACCGCCATGGCGGGCACGTTGGCGAGTAACCACTGCAGCTACAGCTGGCATACTCTCTGTGGTAACCAAGCTTGCCCCATCGTGTCCAATAGGCTCTTTCACTAGAGCATGGGGCTGCCCCTCACTGCTGTCACTAGCAGCTTCATTACACACCCCTGGGGGCACCCTCCAGGGTTCAGGGATGTGTGCAGGCTCAAGTCAATGATCAGCAGCCTTGCCCTTGCCCTTGTCCTGGGATGGACCAGCCTTGTCCTTGCTGCCACCCTGAGCTGGCTTGCTCTGACCTTCCTGCCTCAGGTACGAGGGACACTCATTCCTGAAGTGACCCTTCCCCTGGCAGAAATAACATTCCACCTGACTGATGTCCCGTGAGGTCCCACTGCTGGGCCCAGCCTTGGGAGGACCACCCACCCTCTTGAAGTCAAACTGGGACTGTGGATGTCCCGACTTCGGCGGGGTCCCCCGTCCAGCCCTTCTGTCACGCCCCCTCCTGGACCTTCCTCGACCCCTTGAAGAGGTCTCAGGCCCTCTCGAGGGCGCTGGGCCCCCGTGGCCCGATCCCCTCATGGACTTAACCGTGGGTTCAGTGGCCTCCTCATCACCCTGACGAGGGCGCTTACCACCCACGTACTTGCCGCTGAAACACTCATACAACTGGTCCGTCATGGCTGCCCAGCCATGGACCTGTCGCATGTGGATGGTCACATTATCCATGGTGACCGGATCCAGCTGCAGCGACTTGAGAAAGTCGCCCATGGCCATCCGATCTGCGACGAAGAAGCCCTTGGCCATGGCGTCCTCCCTCAGCTTGACGAAGTCTTCAAAGGCGTGGACCACTAGCTGCCCCTTGATGGGCTTGTAGTCCAGGTATTCTTGCTTCAGGTGGGACCCATCTATGGTCCTCTTGTCACTCAGGAACGACCTGAGTCGCGTCATAAACGCCGTCCAGGTGTCCCCCGCCGCGTGTCGCTCCCGAACAAACTTGAACAGCCGCCTCGCCGACTGCCGTATGTAGGCACTAGACGCCAGGATGCGAAGCTTGTCACCGTTGTATATCTCCGTGTACAAGTTCATGTCCTCTAACATCCTCTCAGCATCCCGGGGCTGCCAATTGTCCTTGATGGACTGAAACTGGCCTAGCACCGCGTACCCCTCAGCAACGGTTGGTCGCTTAGGCGCCGCTTGATCTGCGGCTGGCGCGTGCTGCCCGCCCTGCGATCCTTGGCTCTGATTATCTGGCACCTCAGCCTGGTCTCCCAGCGCCTGGCCGTCCCCGCGTCCATCGCGTCCACCGCGTCCATCGCGTCCATCTCGTCCATCCATCCCAGCGCCGCGCCGCGCGAAGCCCATAAAGCCCGCTTGTTGGTTGATAGCTCCATCCTCCATGATGGCCTCTGTTCAGATCTGCTACAGCCAGCCAAGTGGCCAAGCAGCAATTAAAGCAATATAAGCTACTGAACAAGAAAGGAAAGTGCCAAGTGTTACCACTCAGGCAAGACCACCACGGCTGGCCCCAGGCGCGTCCTGGTTCTCCTTGTCGCTGTCGTCGTCGCTGTCGCTCACCACAATCAGCTCTGGTACCCTGCTACCTGCTGCGCCGTCGTCGACCCGCTGTCGGCCCGCGATGACTGAATCGTCACCGTTGGTAAAGTAGACAGGTGACAACCCGTCGTTGGCACCCGCGGATTGTATCTTGGCACCTCGTGGTCGCCAAGTGTCTCGTCGCCTAGCCCAGCGACACCCCCTGCTCCTCCTCAAGGTCACTATCGTACCCAAGAGGTGCAAACTCTTCCCAACGCGTCACACGAACGCGAAGGGGCGGGGGCAGTTCCTGAAAAGGAACTCTTACTCGCTCCGGAAACCTGCCGACTCTTGTCGCGCGCTGTCCTCCGGTGATGGCTTCCGCTGTCGCCCCGACCTCTGCAAGCCGCCTGTAGCTCCGCTCCGCGTCGTTCACGCCTAACTGGCCCCGCTGCAACACCCTCGTCGCCGATGCCGCCTGCGAAAGCACGTGGTACTCCCGCGCCCGCTACTGTCGGTACAAACTCGTGTCGCCCTGCGCCAGCTGCCTCCGCAACCTCGCCTCGCCTTGCTGCCAACTCCGTCCGCACTCGCTCTGCTACTGCAGTAATCACCGTCTGGATGCCGACCAACCCGTGAAGCTCCTGCTCAAGGTCGTCGATGCTCCGGTGCTCCGGAATGACGATGGTTTGTACGTGTCGCAGAATTCGCTCCCAATCTTCGACCTGGTCGTCGACGAATTGCACGAAGCTGCGATTTACAGGCGGACGATCTGCAAGCAATAAAGATAGATCCCGAACGACACGACGTAATTCAGGAGAAATCGAACCCCCAGCAGACTGCCGAAACCGGAAATCCTGCTGCCGTTGTTCCTCCTGCACCATTCACCACCGGACGAGCTCCTCGCGTCGTCAACGCTGCACACCGCAACCGGCAACGACCCTCCTGGCCGTTCCGCTGAGACTGGTTGTAATTTGAGTTAACGTTCTTAGCACACGCAATGTGAAGGATATGGTTGCAATGCAGCAATGTGTGAATATGGTTGGAAACGGAGCTTTGTTAAAATCGGATAATGTTACAGCGCTCACACACTTGAGGCTTGTACACGCGCTTGCCAAGTCAAGGCACAACACGTGAGGCGGGCTCGCAAGAGATGCCCATTTGGCACTGGCCTATTGTTTATATACTTGTGCACTGTGCTTGCTAGTCCTGAGCAGCCTAGGAGGCCTGCTCAGTAATAACACCCCCGGTACAGTATTCACTACCTGTACAGCGCCCAGCTCCTATACAGTAGGTCTGCCATACAGGCACAGTGACCACAGAGCACAGTCCACAGTGACTATTGCATCTGCACCTAGAAGTCCAGGACTAAGCCTGCGGTACCAACAGACCACAGGTTAAGGTTCCTATTTCCTGCGTACGACGTATTAATCCAATACCGTCGTAGGTACAGCACCTAATTCCTGTCAGCCCAGGAATTACTGTCGACCCCATATGTCGTCGGCAAATATTCACGTCCGACTTAGAAGAACAGCCGGCTCGCGCTCGCGCGCGACCGGGAAGTCGGAACGCCATAACTTTCTTGATACTTGTCGGAATGAACTCGTTCCGGTGCCGCTGGAATCGCAGAGATATGCCGAATCAGGATCACGCCAATGCGCTTGGCGTTAACTGTTGTTGTTGTTGTTGTTGTTGTTGTTGTTGTTGTTGTTGTTGTTGTTGTTGTTGTTGTTGTTGTTGTTGTTGTTGTTGTTGTTGTTGTTGTTGTTGTTGTTGTTGTTGTTGTTGTTGTTGTTGTTGTTGTTGTTGTTGTTGTTGTTGTTGTTGTTGTTGTTGTTGTTGTTGTTGTTGTTGTTGTTGTTGTTGTTGTTGTTGTTGTTGTTGTTGTTGTTGTTGTTGTTGTTGTTGTTGTTGTTGTTGTTGTTGTTGTTGTTGTTGTTGTTGTTGTTGTTGTTGTTGTTGTTGTTGTTGTTGTTGTTGTTGTTGTTGTTGTTGTTGTTGTTGTTGTTGTTGTTGTTGTTGTTGTTGTTGTTGTTGTTGTTGTTGTTGTTGTTGTTGTTGTTGTTGTTGTTGTTGTTGTTGTTGTTGTTGTTGTTGTTGTTGTTGTTGTTGTTGTTGTTGTTGTTGTTGTTGTTGTTGTTGTTGTTGTTGTTGTTGTTGTTGTTGTTGTTGTTGTTGTTGTTGTTGTTGTTGTTGTTGTTGTTGTTGTTGTTGTTGTTGTTGTTGTTGTTGTTGTTGTTGTTGTTGTTGTTGTTGTTGTTGTTGTTGTTGTTGTTGTTGTTGTTGTTGTTGTTGTTGTTGTTGTTGTTGTTGTTGTTGTAGTTAACGCCAAGCGCATTGGTGTGATCCTGATTCGGCATATCTCTGCGATTCCAGCGGCACCGGAACGAGTTCATTCCGACAAGTATCAAGAAAGTTATGGCGTTCCGACTTCCCGGTCGCGCGCGAGCGCGAGCCGGCTGTTCTTCTAAGTCGGACGTGAATATTTGCCGACGACATATGGGGTCGACAGTAATTCCTGGGCTGACAGGAATTAGGTGCTGTACCTACGACGGTATTGGATTGATACGTCGTACGCAGGAAATAGGAACCTTGACCTGTGGTCTGTTGGTACCGCAGGCTTAGTCCTGGACTTCTAGGTGCAGATGCAATAGTCACTGTGGACTGTGCTCTGTGGTCACTGTGCCTGTATGGCAGACCTACTGTATAGGAGTTGGGCGCTGTACAGGTAGTGAATACTGTACCGGGGTGTTATTACTGAGCAGGCCTCCTAGGCTGCTCAGGACTAGCAAGCACAGTGCACAAGTATATAAACAATAGGCCAGTGCCAAATGGGCATCTCTTGCGAGCCCGCCTCACGTGTTGTGCCTTGACTTGGCAAGCTCGTGTGCAAGCCTCAAGTGTTGAGCGCTGTAAACATTATCCGATTTAACAAAGCTCCGTTTCCAACCATATTCACACATTGCTGCATTGCAACCATATCCTTCACATTGCGTGTGCGAAGAACGTTAACTCAAATTACAACCAGTCTCAGCGGAACGGCCAGGAGGGTCGTTGCCGGTTGCGGTGTGCAGCGTTGACGACGAGGAGCTCGTCTGGTGGTGAATGGTGCAGGAGGAACAACGGCAGCAGGATTTCCGGTTTCGGCAGTCTGCTGGGGGTTCGATTTCTCCTGAATTACGCCGTGTCGTTCGGGATCTATCTTTGTTGCTTGCAGATCGTCCGCCTGTAAATCGCAGCTTCGTGCAATTCGTCGACGACCAGGTCGAAGATTGGGAGCGAATTCTGCGACACGTACAAACCATCGTCATTCCGGAGCACCGGAGCATCGACGACCTTGAGCAGGAGCTTCACGGGTTGGTCGGCATCCAGACGGTGATTACTGCAGTAGCAGAGCGAGTGCGGACGGAGTTGGCAGCAAGGCGAGGCGAGGTTGCGGAGGCAGCTGGCGCAGGGCGACACGAGTTTGTGCCGACAGTAGCGGGCGCGGGAGTACCACGTGCTTTCGCAGGCGGCATCGGCGACGAGGGTGTTGCAGCGGGCCAGTTAGGCGTGAACGACGCGGAGCGGAGCATCACAGGCGGCTTGCAGAGGTCGGGGCGACAGCGGAAGCCATCGCCGGAGGACAGCGCGCGACAAGAGTCGGCAGGTTTCCAGAGCGAGTAAGAGTTCCTTTTCAGGAACTGCCCCCGCCCCTTCGCGTTCGTGTGACGCGTTGGGAGGAGTTTGCACCTCTTGGTACGAGAGTGACCTTGAGGTAGGAGCAGGGGGTGTCGCTGGGCTAGGCGACGAGGCACTTGGCGACCACGAGGTGCCAACGTACAATCCGCGAGGTGCCAACGACGGGTTGTCACCTGTCTACTTTACCAACGGTGACGATTCAGTCATCGCGGGCCGACAGCGGGTCGACGACGGCGCAGCAGGTAGCAGGGTACCAGAGCTGATTGTGGTGAGCGACAGCGACGACGACAGCGACAAGGAGAACCAGGACGCGCCTGGGGCCAGCCGTGGTGGTCTTGCCTGAGTGGTAACACTTGGCACTTTCCTTTCTTGTTCAGTAGCTTATATTGCTTTAATTGCTGCTTGGCCACTTGGCTGGCTGTAGCAGATCTGAACAGAGGCCATCATGGAGGATGGAGCTATCAACCAACAAGCGGGCTTTATGGGCTTCGGCGGCGCGGCGCTGGGCTGGATGGACGAGATGGACGCGATGGACGCGGTGGACGCGATGGACGCGGGGACGGCCAGGCGCTGGGAGACCAGGCTGAGGTGCCAGATAATCAGAGCCAAGGATCGCAGGGCGGGCAGCACGCGCCAGCCGCAGATCAAGCGGCGCCTAAGCGACCAACCGTTGCTGAGGGGTACGCGGTGCTAGGCCAGTTTCAGTCCATCAAGGACAATTGGCAGCCCCGGGATGCTGAGAGGATGTTAGAGGACATGAACTTGTACACGGAGATATACAACGGTGACAAGCTTCGCATCCTGGCGTCTAGTGCCTACATACGGCAGTCGGCGAGGCGGCTGTTCAAGTTTGTTCGGGAGCGACACGCGGCGGGGGACACCTGGCGGCGTTTATGACGCGACTCAGGTCGTTCCTGAGTGACAAGAGGACCATAGATGGGTCCCACCTGAAGCAAGAATACCTGGACTACAAGCCCATCAAGGGGCAACTAGTGGTCCACGCCTTTGAAGACTTCGTCAAGCTGAGGGAGGACGCCATGGCCAAGGGCTTCTTCGTCGCAGATCGGATGGCCATGGGCGACTTTCTCAAGTCGCTGCAACTGGATCCGGTCACCATGGATAATGTGACCATCCACATGCGACAGGTCCATGGCTGGGCAGCCATGACGGATCAGTTGTATGAGTGTTTCAGCGGCAAGTACGTGGGGGTAAGCGCCCTCGTCAGAATGATGAGGAGGCCACTGAACCCACGGTTAAGTCCATGAGGGGATCGGGCCACGGGGGCCCAGCGTCCTCGAGAGGGCCTGAGACCTCTTCAAGGGGTCGAGGAAGGTCCAGGAGGGGGCGTGACAGAAGGGCTGGACGGGGGACCCCGCCGAAGTCGGGACATCCACAGTCCCAGTTTGACTTCAAGAGGGTGGGTGGTCCTCCCAAGGCTGGGCCCAGCAGTGGGACCTCACGGGACATCAGTCAGGTGGAATGTTATTTCTGCCAGGGGAAGGGTCACTTCAGGAATGAGTGTCCCTCGTACCTGAGGCAGGAAGGTCAGAGCAAGCCAGCTCAGGGTGGCAGCAAGGACAAGGCTGGTCCATCCCAGGACAAGGGCAAGGGCAAGGCTGCTGATCATTGATTGAGCCTGCACACATCCCTGAACCCTGGAGGGTGCCCCCAGGGGTGTGTAATGAAGCTGCTAGTGACAGCAGTGAGGGGCAGCCCCATGCTCTAGTGAAAGAGCCTATTGGACACGATGGGGCAAGCTTGGTTACCACAGAGAGTATGCCAGCTGTAGCTGCAGTGGTTACTCGCCAACGTGCCCGCCATGGCGGTGCTGAGCCTGAGGTAGGACCTGGTGATGTGGACCCAGGTGGATCTCAGAAGCATTCTGACCGTGCAGGACTGGCACAGGATGGTCAGGATGAGGATAGGGCTGGAGACAGTCTGACAGGCACGACCCTGGTGCCTCCTGTACATAAGGGATCTGTACATACCTTGAGTGCTAATAATGACAATAAAAGGTTTTCTCTCTTGTATGACATTGCCTCAAGGTTGCATACCATGTTTGGCCATGCAGCTCAGTCTTTGCAAGTTGCTAGACGGCTGGGAGGAAGTGAGTTGTACTCCATCTGCCAACAGGTTGCTCAAGCTTGCAAGTGCAGGCTAGTTGCTAGAAAGCCCAAGCAGTCTCATGCCAGGACTCCTATTTTGCAGCCAGGCCATGTGCAGGTAGATATTCAGAGAATCAGGGGTTTGAAGCTGCTGGTGGCAGTGGACAGATATACCAAGTACAAGACCCTAGAGATCCTGCCTGACATGGAGAAGCCTACATTGATTGCTGCTCTGAAGTTGACAAGGAGCAGGTACCCTGGGTTGGAGTTGTTGCAGTGTGACATTCAGTTTGAGTGCTGTGAGAACCTGCCAGAGTTTCCAGAGTTGCTGATTACACCCAGGGAGAGCCACGGCCAGCAAGGGGTGGTGGAGAGAGCCATCCAAGAGATCAAGACTGTGCTGCTGGTGGAGAGGATTCCAAGGACGTCATCTGCCATTGTGACATCTGCATGGCTACGTTCTGTGGAGGACAGGCTGAACCTGAGGACTCCCATGTTCTTTGGTGACATTGCCATCAATCCTCTTATGCTGCATACCAGGATGCTGCCAGCTGATGCTGAGCAGGCATGGAAGGAGAAGCTAGAGGCCAAGTTCCTCAAGCTGAGGCAGAAAGACAAGGGCTGGAGTGTCCTAGAACCTAACGTTGGACAACAGGTTGTTGTGTGGAAGGAACCAAGCTTTCCAGGGAAACGTGGCAGCTGGCATGATGGGGTGGTGACCCGAGTAGAAGCCGCTGGCCATAAGTGCTGGGTGGCCATTGATGGCTCCCAAGCAGTGCACCGTCTGTCCTGGTCAAAGATCCGTCCCCGGGGAGGTAATCAAGGAGACCTCTTCCAGGTGCCCGCTGGTGTACAAGGCGGGGGTGACGTGGAGCTTCCTGATCAGGGTGCTACAGCTGTATCGAGCCCTCAGGGTGACCCTGGCCCGGCCCCTGGGGTACCTTCACATACGGTGGTTGGGCAAGCAGGCGGACAGGCTGCACCTCCGGAACGGCCCGACACCAGGCCTAGGGGTGTGCGTCTATCAGATATTGTACAGGCTTTGCAAAGAGCCAAGAAGGAGCCTAAGGTGTCCAAGCTTGTCCAGTTGGATGAACCTGAGGTAGCTGCCATGGAGATAGATACCAATGCACAGGTTTCTGTCATGGGACCTCAGCATACAGGAGAACTGCTGGTCGGAGAACCAAGTTGCCCCTGGGTGTCTGATTTCAGTGGTAGGACGCATCTAAGGGTGTTGGGAGAGGTTACTGCCCCTGTCATGGGTGTGGATGTGACCTTCCTTGTCCTAGAGGACTATGATGGCCCTGTGATTTTGGGTCAGAATTTTCTGGGCAATCCTGGGATTTCTATCAGAGCTACAGCTCTGAGAAGAGATGGCTGGGGGATGATTCCCCTAGAAAATTTCAGGACAACATTTCCAGTCAGGTGCAGGGCCAAGCCGGTCAAGGGTGTAAAATGGGATGAAGGGGAGGTGCCCCCAGCGGCCAGTTTGGTGATTCCAGCTGTGTTGCACCCCAGCAGTATTGGCATAACTCACAGGAGCCTTGCTGCACACTCTCCTTTGACATATGACCAGCTGGTCCAAGAGATGAGCTCGCCTACTTTGTTTGAGGCTTGGAAGCTCGCCTTCTCCAAGGCATTGGAGGAGTGGTTGCAGTTTGAGTGTGCTGCACCAACAGACAGACGTCCCCCAGCATCAAGGAAGCTTGCTTTGAGATTTGTGCTGAAGAGGAAGGTTGTGGATGAGGTATCAGTGCCCCATGTCAGGCCTGTCCTGAATGAGTATCACGGCACGGGGAGTCTGCCAGGAGAGGAGCTATACACGCCAGGGATGCTACACGACACATGGAGAATTTTGCTATGTCTCTACGTGGGGTTGCTGAACAGGGGAGCAGCTATGTCATCAGTGCTGCTGGACTTCAAGAGGGCATTTTTAAAATCTGATCCAGAAGTGGCCAGGAGGGTGTGGAAGCAGGATGAGCCTTACTGTGTTGAGGTGCCTGCCATCTGGAAGCTGGAGCTGCATCAACAATTCCTGGTTATTCTGAAGGGCCTGGAAGGACTCAGGTCGAGCCCAATCATCTGGAGACTCACGCTGCAGGAAGCTCTGATCAGTGAGTGTGGCTTGAGAGTGTCTTCAGTTGATCCCTGTTTGCTGCTGGCCCAATGGGAGGGTCTGCCAGTGTATGCTAGTTTGCATGGAGATGATCTGCATTTGCTAGCCCCCACGACCTGGCTGAAGAAGTTTATTCCTGTCATCAGTGGCAAGTTTTCACTGGGCAAGGAGCTGTGGCAGGAGCCCAACAAGCCTGTAGTGTTCTGTGGAATGCAGGCTACCCTGTTCAGGAGGGACGGGGAGTGGAGTATCAGGCTTCAGGCTGGAGGAGATTATAAACAGACCATTGTGAAGGCCTTGCCAGAGAAGATCACCCAGGCTGCAGGACCTGAGTTGAGAGGCATGTGGGCCTGGTTTGCCAGCATCTGTGGTCCGTCTTTGATGGTCCATAGCAGAATGCCTGATGAGGTGCTTGAGGATGAGAAGCCTCGAGTCATAGCCCGGTTGGTGGAGAGTACCCCTGATCTGATTTTGTCTGGGATTGACTTTGCCCAGCCTATCACCTTGGAGATCTTTGTTGACAGTTCCATGGATGCTCGCCAGGTTACCAAGGTCAGGGGGAGATCTGCTGCTCTGTTTGCTTTTTATCAGAGCAGGGCAAGTTTGTTCAGCTGGTACAGCAGACTGCAGAAGAGGGTCTGTATCAGTTCAGATGTGGCAGAATGCAGGGCCATATGCGAGGGGATCCAGTCCAGCCTGTACATAAAGGAGTTAATGCTGGAGCTGGCTTCAGTTACCCCTTGGACCTTGCAGATGGAGACGTTGTTGCTAACAGACAGCATGGGTATGGTCCAGTTTGTTCACAAGCAGCTGGCCAGGAGCCGGGACCTGGATTATTTGTTGCTGAAGGAGTTGGCCAGTTTGGTTGACTTGAAGCATATCCCTGGCGAGGAGAACCCTGCTGATGCATTGACAAAGCTGCCACACAAGGCCCCAGCCCAGTACAATGTACTGAGGAAGCTCATGAATGCTGACTGTCAAGTCGGTCTATCTGTCTAAAAGCTGAGAGCTGGGTGCTTAAGTCTCTGGATATCAGGCTGGGAGCTTGATTGTACATAATCCTGAGCACACCTTGAGGGGTGAGACATGTCTCTGGTGTGGGAATGTCTGACATTGTCTCTGATGGAGAGATGTCTATCTGGGGTTTTCATCTCAGTCTGAGGTTTCCCCAGATCTGTGGTTTGTGGGCGGGGTTCGATTCCCTGGTGCCGTCTTAAGGCGGAGTTTCACGGACTGGCTGACCCATCCACCATGCTGGTGAGGTGGCGACAGGTCCCCTGATTT
>RPFO01000246.1:3646352-3653245 GCA_009746045.1 Mesostigma viride
TTGTGAGTTCGTTGTATGTTGTGTGTTTGGCTTGTTGTGGCTTGTTGCGTTGTTGTAGTTGTGTGGTCTTGCTTTGTCCTGTTGTTGTTGTTGTGTTGTTCTCTTTGTTGTTCTATGTTGTCTGTTGCTGTTGTTGTGTTGTTCGCTTGTTGTTTGTCTGCAGCTTGCTGCTCGGATGCTTGCTGCTGCCTGCTCCGCTGCTCTCCGCGCTGATGCTTGCTGCCACGCTAAATCCAACCCGGGCTGGGCTCGGAGTCAAACACCCACTTGCTCAATCTGCTATCCTCGTCATGGGCTGGACCGAACATGCGGCGCAACCACCTGCGCCTACCGGGCCGGCTGGGCCCGCAGTCGGTCTACTCCGGGCTGTTCGCCGAGTTTCAACTGGCTCCTATCCGGCTCTGGCTCCATGACAGACACAACCTATGTCTGGTGAGGGACGGCTCTAGAGAAACGCGACGCCGATAAACGACTGGCTCCATGCCCTCGGCTCATCCCGCTCCCCTTGCTCGGGCGCCCGGCTCGGCTTGGGCGCTTGCCTTTCTTGCTGGCTGTGCTGCCTTCGGCCTTGCTTAGCTGCTGTCGCTGCTGCTGCGGCTGCTGCTGTTGCCTTTCCCGCTTTCTGCATCGCTGTTCTTGTTGTTTGCTTGTTGTTTGTTGTTGTTGTTGTGTTGTGTTGTGTTGTGTTGTTGTTGTTGTTGCTTGTGTTGCTTGTTTTGTTGTTGTTCGTTGTTGTTGTTGTTTGTTGCGGTGTTGTTGTTGCGTTGTTGCCTTGTTGTTGTGTTGCGTTGTGTCGATTGTTGTTGTCTGTCTGTTGTTGTTGTCCTTGGTTGTTGTTGTGTTTTGTTGTTGTTGTATTGTTTGTTGTTGCTTGTTGTTTGCTTTTCCGTTTTGTTGTGGTTGTTGGCGTTGTCGTTCGTTGGTTTGTTGTTGTTGTTTGTGCGTTGTTGCTTTGTGTTGCGTTGTTGTTTGGTTGTCTGTCTGTTGTTTTGTTTTGTTGTTGTTGTTTGTTGGTTGGTTTGTTGTTTCGTTTGTTCTGTTGTCTGTTGTTGTATTGGTTGTTGTTGCGTGTTGTTGTGTTGTTGTTTGCTTGTTGTTGTAGTTGTTTGTTGTTGCGTTGTTGTTAGTTGTTGTTGCGTGTGTCGTTTGTTGTTCGTTTGTTGCTGTTGTGGTTGGTTGCGTTGTTGTTGTTTGTTGTTGCTGTTGTTTGTTGTTGTTGTATGCTTGTTTGTTGTTTTGGTCTGTTGTTGTTGTTGTTGTCGTGTTGTGGTTGTTGTTGTTGGCTGTTGTTAGTGTATGTTGTTGTCTGTTCGTTCGTTTGTTGCTGTTATGTTGTTGTTGTTGTTTGTTGTTTGTTGTGTTGTTGTTGTGTTGTGTTGTCTCGTTACGTTGTCTGTTGTTGTTGTTGCTTGCTGTTTCTCGTTGTCTGTTGTTCGTTTTGTGTTGTTCGTGTGTGTTGTGTGTTTTGTTGTTGTTGTCGTTGTTTGTTGTCTGTTGTTGTTGTTGTTGTTGTTGTTTGCTTTGTTGTTTGTTCGTTGTTGTGCTTGTTTGTTGTGTTGTGTTGTTGCTTCGTTGTTGCTTGTTCTGTTGCGTTGCTTGTTGTCTGTTGTTGTTTGTTTGTTGGTTGTTGTTTTGTCTTTTTTTTTTTTGGCGGCGTTGTTGTTCTTGTTGTTGCTGTTGTTGTTGGTCTGTTGTTGTTGTTTGCGTTTGTTGTCTGTTGTTGTGTTCGTTGTTTCGTTGTTGTTGTTGTTGTTGTATGCTTGTTGTTGTTTGTCGTTGTGTGTTGTGTTTGTGTTGTTGCGTTGTTGTGTTGTTGTGTTGTTGGTGTTGTTGTTGTTGTTGGTTGGTTGTCTCGTTGTTTAGAGTTGGTTCGTTTTGCTCGTGCTGAGCTGCTGCTGCTGGCTGCGCATGCGCGCTCCTCTGCTCGGACTGCTGCTGCTCCTGCTCCTGCTTGCGCTGCTGCCTGCTGGTGCTGCTTATAGCTGCGCTGCTGCTGCCTCCGGCTCGCTCTCTTGCTCCCTCCGCTGCTCGTCTCCCGTGCTTCCCTTCTGCACCGGCTCTCCCGCCCGTCGGCTCCCCCGCTGGCTCCCCCCCGCGCTTCCCCCCGCCCGCTCTCATCCGCCCCCCCCCCCCCGCTGCCCGCCCCGCTCCTGCGCCCCCGCTCCCCCCTCCCTCCCCGATCGCCGCTCCCCACGCTCTCGCTCCCGCTCATCCTCGCTGGCTGCGGCCGCGCCTTGCTCCAGCTCCCGCGCCACAGCAGCCTTGGCCTGACTCTTTGCCCGTGCGGTTGTTTGCTTGTTGTTGTTGTTGTTGTGTGTTGTTGGTTGGTTGCTTTTCGGTTGAGGTTGTTGTTTGCGGTTGTCTGTTGTTTGTGTTGTTGTGTGTTGCGTGTTGTGTTGCTGGTTGTTGTGTTTGTTGTTCGTTGTTGTTGGGTTGTTTGTTGTTGTTGTTGTTGTTGTTTGTCTGTTGCCGTTTCTGTTTTGGTTTTGTTTGCTTGTTTGTTGTTTCGGTTGTTGTTGTTGTTGTTCTGTTGTTGTTGTTCGTTTGTTGTTGTTCGTTGTTGTTGGTTGTTGCGCTGTTGTTGGTTGTTGTTGTGTGTTTGTTAGTTGTTGGTTGTTTTAGTTGTTGTTGCGTTCGTTGTGTCTTTTGTTTGTGTGTGTGTATGTATTGAGTTGCTTGTTCTGGTTTTTGCTGCGTTGGTTTGTTGTTGTTCTTGTTTGTTGTTGCTGTTGTTGTTAGCTGTGGTTGTTGTTGTTGTTGTTTGTTGGTTGTGTGCGCTTGTTGTTGTTGTTTGCTTCGTGTGTTGTTGTTGTTGTTGTTGCTCTGTTGTTTTGGTTGTTTGTTGTTTGTTGTTGTTGTTGTTGTTGTTGTTGTTGTTTTGTTGTTGGGTTGCTTGTTTGTTTGTTTGTTGCTTGTCGTTGCGTTGTTGTCTTGTTGTCTGTTGTTGTTCGTTGTTGTGTTGTTGTTGTTGTTGTCTGCTTGTTGTTTGTTAACGCCCGCGGATATTCCTACCTCCACCTCTACCTCTAATGGGTCCCCTGAGTACTGACCTCAAACTGCTCCAGGCCTCCTCTACCTCTAAAACACCATCCGCGAAAGACGAACGTGAACGGAGCTGATTCTTGCAATGCATTACAACGTAGACTGTTGCTATAACAAAATACTATAAACGCCATACAACGACCATTTAACCAAAAACTCCCCCGTTTAACCCCCAACACCACCCCCCCCACCCAGGAAAACGAGGCACAGGAAAAAACCAGCCACACTCCGTGAACCTCACCCCAAGCGCTAACATGTGTGCAAATTCAACTTAACACCGCCCCCGAGAGTTGACCCCACACAAGGAGTGGAACCGTGCGATACATGGTCAACCAAAAGGCCAACTAGGCTTTGCCCCGGGGCGACTGGCCCTCCCTCGCCCTGCAGAACCACAGATAACACCACAGGCAGCGTGCACAGCATGCTAAAAACGCCGGTTGCCACTGACAATTCGTACACAAAGCGATAAAGACTACTAAATTAAGTCACCGGGCGGCGCGGCCGCCCCAAAGGCACCAATAATATACACCCACCTACTGTTACGCGGACATCATGTCCCAAGCACTAGAACTGCACGTAACCCTAAGGACACAACGCTGAGGCCATGGTACCTAATTTGAACCTCGTCCGTAACTTACAAAACTACGAATTGTTAACGCGAAGTACACAACCTCCCCCCACAATAAGGTAGGGACAAGCCCTCTCCCTACGAGGCAGAGATGGGAGGGAAACGCAGAGGGGTATGGTAAAAAATTAATTCCAAACCGCACAGCCAGCACCACAGCACCAAACAGCAATCGTAGACCCATCCCCAGATCAACAAAGCACAATAGTTCACCGGTCTCCCACAACCACCACACGCACGCGGGTGTCTTGTACGGTTAGCCCACAGCAAACCAAGCCTGGTGGTAGGTCTGTCCCTAACTGCCTGCAAACGGAGTCCCTGGCCGGGCGGGGAGGCACTCTCCCACCGGTCAGGATCAGCCACCACAGAGTAAAACAACACTCAGCGCCAAGGACCGCAGAAACAGCCAACCAACTGGCTCAAATATGAGGGCGCACTCTACATACCGAAGGGACAGTGACCACCCTCAGGGTCGGGCCTAAGGGTCCCTCTCATCCTAGGGCCATCCGTCTGGTAAAATGCGCACGACGAGGCCAGCAAGGAGACTCCAGGGTAGGCCTGGTAGTGAGCCCACATCCTCAACATTGTCATGCCTACTCTATCATGAGGAGAAACATCGGCCCACACGCCGCAGGAAAAGAGCCCAGGAAGGCCCAGTATACCTATCCTGCGTGAGGAGAACCCTGGCCACGGCCCAGTCCATAAAAGCCCAGGCAAAGAGGCGAGGAAAACGGCTCTACGCGATCCAGGCAGGGCCCGCAGAGGAGCAAGTGCAAAAAAAAGAAAAAAAAATAAAAAAAAAAAACAAATTCCAAAAAAAAAAAAAAAACAAAACAAAGAAAAAAAAAAAAAAAAGCACAAACAAAGAAAAACAAAAAAAAAAGAAACAAAAAAACAAGAGAAAAAACAAAAATACAAAAAAAAAAAAATCCAAAAAAAAAAAAAATAGACAAAAGGAAAGAAAAATCCAAACACAAAACAACGGACAAATCCCAAAAAAAAAATTGAAAAAAAAAGAAAAAATCAAAAAACAACAAAAAAAAAGAAAAAAAAAAAAAAAGAAAAAAACAGAAAAAAAAAAAATAAAAGAAACAAAAAAAAAAACAAAAAATCAAAAAAAGAAAACAAAATGAAAAACAAAAAAAAAAAAAAATCAATCGAAAAAAAAAAAAATAAAAAAAAAAAAAACAGAAAGACACACAAAAAAAAAAAAAAAAAAATAAACAAAAAATGATCTAAAACACATAAAAAAAACGAAAAAAAACAAAAGAAATTTAAAGAAAAAAGAAAAGAAAAAAAACGAAAAAAAAAAAAAAAGAAAAAAAAAACAGGAAAAAGAAAAAAAACAAAAGAAAAAAAAAAAAGATATTAATCAAAAAGAAACAACAAAAAAAGATACAAACAAAAAAATCAAAAATACAAAAAAAAACAAAAAAAAACCACACGAAAAATAAAAAAAAAAAAACAAAAAACAAGAAAAAAAAAATAAAAGAGAAAAAAAAAAAAAGAATAAAAAAAAAAAAAAAAAAAAAAAAAAGAAAAAAAAAAATCAAAAATGAAAGAAAAAAAAAAAAATAAAAAAGAAAAAAAATGATAAAAAAGACAATCACAAATCAAAAAAAACAAAGAAAAGAATTGAAAAAGAATAAAAAAAGAAAAAAAGAGAAAAAAAAAATAAATGAGAAAAAAAAATAAACAATGAAAAAAAAAAAAAAAAAAAAAAAACAAAAAAGAAAAAAAAAGCAGAAAAAAAAATAAAAAATCAACAAAAAACAAACAAGCACACATAAAAATTAAAAAAAAAACAATAGAAAAAAAATCAGAAAAAAAAAAAAATAATAAAAACAAAATAATCTCTGGAAAAAACACAAAAAAAAAAAAAAAAAGAAAAAGCTATCACTATAAAAAAAGAAACAAGAAAAAAAAACAAACAAGAATAAAGAAAGGAAAAACACAAAAAAAAAAGCAAAAAAAGGAAAAAGAAAAAAAAAAGAAAACAGAAAAAAAACAAAAAAGAGTAAAAAAAACAGGAAAAAAATAACACAAAAAAAACAAAAAGAAAGAAAAAAAAGAAAACAAAAAAAAAAAGAAAAAGAGTAAAAAAAAAACAAAAAAAAAAAAAAAAAAAACAAAAATAAAAAAAAAAAAGAAAAAATCAAAAGAACCGCAGAAAAAAAAGAAAAAAACACAAAAAAAAAAAAAAAAATCAGAAAAAAAAAAAAAAAAGAAAGAAAAAAAAAAAAAAAAAAAACACAAAAGAGCGAAAAAAAAAAAAAAAAAAAAAATTAAAACGATAAAACAAAAAAAAAAATGTAAATACATAAAGAAACAAAAAGAAGATAAGAAAAAAAAAAAAGAAAAAAAAAAAAAAAAAAAAAAGGAAGAAAAAAAAAAAGAAAAAAAAAAAAAAAAAGAAAAAACACACAAAAAAAAAAAAAAATCAAACAAATCAAAAAAAAAAAAAAAAAAAAAAAAAAAGAAAAAAAATGGGAAAAAAGTGAAAAAAAAAAAAAAGACAAAAAAAAAAAAAAAAAAAAAAATAACAAAAACAAAAAAAAAAAAAACGAAAAAAAAGAAAACAAAAACAAACAACAACAACAACACACGAAAACAACAAAAACAACCAAACAATACAAAACCAAACAACACAAAACACACAAACAAAACAAAACAAAGAGCACACAAACACAAACAAAAACAAACAACAAAAAACAAAACAACAACAACACAAACAAAAAAAAACAACACAACAAAACAACAACAACAAACAAACACAACAAAGATCAACAACAAACGAACAAAAGAGACGATGAAGCACAAGCACGCTAGCCAGCAGAACGGCAGAGAGCAAAAGTCATTTGGAAGAAAAAACAAAGAACACACAGAAAAAAAAGCCAAACACATAAATGAAAACAAAAGAAACAAGACAAAAAAACACAGAGAACAAAAACAAAAACAAAAACCAACAAAAACACCTAACGAGATAAACAGCAGAAAAGCAAGCAATCAAAACAGAAAAAAAACAACAAAAAAAAGAACAAAAGAAATCTCCTCCCCCACTCCGACTTCCCCCGACGCCAGCCCCCACACGCCGCGCCCCCCGCGCCCTGGCTCCACCCCTCCCGCCCTCGCTGCAAGCAAGCACGCAGCAGCAGCAGCAGGCCAAGCAGCAAGGACAGCAGGCAGCAAGCCACGCAGCACGGCAGCAGCGCAGCAGAAGCAAGCA
>RPFO01001718.1:0-2500 GCA_009746045.1 Mesostigma viride
TAACATCTACAATCATACATCATACATATAAATCAAACATCAATACATCATACATTAATATCAACATCTACATTCAACATTCATTAATAAATATTGCATACATATACCATTACATCAACATCTCATAATTCCATACAATTCAAACCATCATTACATCAATCATCATACATCATAATCTAACATAATAACATCAACGAATTCATACATCATACATTACATCATAACATCAAATCCAACATCATACATCATAATATACATCAACATTCAACATCAACATCATACGCATCATACATTTCACGGCGTCTACATCTAACATGCGGTACACCATACGAATCCATACTAGGGTAGCATCATGACACAGTAGTGCGTGCAGTAACATAGGTACAGTGCCGATACATCCATACGATGCAGTACATCGATAGCGATCGACAGTCTAGAGTACAGTCGAGGGTGGGAGATCGATACATCCATAGTGGAGAGGATGGGGGTGGGCGAGCATCCGTATGTCAGTGAGCAGTGCAGGAAACATCATACTCTGCGATAGATGCGATACTGAGTATAGCAATACAAGATCGCTTGCAGATCTCATGTAGACTTGAGCAGTAACCAGATTACCATCACAACGAATTCGAAGGTGACAAAACACATCATAAGCTCATATCGATCGAATACATAGACATCAACATCGAGACCATGCAGAATTCATAGACAATCAGATACGTTCAACATAAGCCTTCGAGAATGAACTCCACTGCAGTGACAGCGATAGCCTGCACCGCCAAGGAACATCCTGCAGACAGTCCCAAAGCCTCCAATTATACGGGTTTATTCCTCCCTCTGCTTCCCTCGCTGAGCAGCCAACAAAACAGGATAGTAGGGGAAATTCACGACGAACTCACCGAGAGCACGTGGGCTCCCGAACCCGACCCACCCACCGCAAAGGGGCCAGCACACAGAAAGAAGAGAGAGGGAACGACGAGCTGGAGGCGGAGAAGACGGACGTGGCCACGCGCGAAGCGACGTCACACACACGTAGCCGCCCCGCCCGCGCCCGCCCGCAGGCGCGCCCCGCCCCGCCCCGGCCCCGCACCCCGCGCGCCGCCCCGCGGCCCGCCCGCCCGCCGCCGCCCGCAGCCCCCCCCGTCACGCCGCCCCGCCCGCCGCCCCCCCCGCCCGGCCCCGTCGCACCGGACGCGCCCAGCCACGGCGGCCCCGCCGGCGACCCGCGACCGGCCCCGCACGAGCGGACCGACGGCGAGACGCGCGAGAAGGCACGGCGCCAGCGCGCGCCCAGAGGCGCGAGGCAGCGCGCAGCGACCGACCGCGTCCACAAAGAAAGAAGGAAGAGAGGCGAGCGAGCAGCGGCCGGAGAGGGAGAGGAGAGGGAGAGGAGGGAGAGGAGAAGAGAGAGGGGCGAGAGAGACGGAGAACGCAGGACATACGACGAGCGAGGGAGAGGGGAACAACCAAAACACGCCCGAAGAGGCGGAAACGAAGGGGGAAGGACGCAGACAAGAGAAGCATGGCAAGGGAACCGACGGGAGAGTTGAGAAGCAGAGAGTAGAAGGCGAGAGGACGAGGAGAAGAGGAAAGAGCCAGAGAGGGTAGACAGAGGAAAAAGGGAGGACGCGCAGACAGAAGGGAGAGGGCGAGACCGAGAGCGAGAAGAGGTGTACAAGGGAAGGGAGTGCAGACAGAGGGAGAGGGAGCGGGAGGAAGGGGCAGAGCGGGAGGGAAGACGATCACGATAGGGCCGGCAGGAGAGCACAAGACGGGAGGAGAGAGGGAGTAGAGAGCGAGGCGAGAGGAGAGAGGACGGAGTGAAAGCGATTGCAGCCGTAGAGGAGAGTGGCTAGCGAGTGGACGGAGGCCACCGTGAAGAGGACGCCGGGAGGGAGAGGCAGCCGATCGACCACCACAACGGCCAACGCTCCCCACAGACAGCCCAAGCACAACCGGATGCAGAACCAGAAATCGAGAATGAAGAAGAGGGGAGAGGGAGAGGGAGAGGGGAGAGGGGAGAGGTAGAGGGAGAGGGAGAGGGGAGGGGAGGATGGAGAGGAGAGGGAGAGTGAGAGGAGCTTTAGAGGGAGAGGGAGGGGAGAGGGAGAGGGAGAGGGAGAGGAGAGGAGAGGAGAGGGAGAGGGGGGGCGGAGAGGGAGAGGGAGAGGGAGAGGAGAGGGGAGAGGGGGGAGTAGATAAGAGGGGAGAGAGAAGGGTAGAGGGAAGGGGGAGGAGGAGAGGGAAGGGAGAGGGAGAGAGAGGGAGGGGAGAGGAGAGAGGACCAGGGAGAGGGAGGAGGAGAGAGAGGGAGAAGGAGAGGCGAGAGGCCGAGAGGAAGAGGGAGAGAGGAGAGGAGAGGGAGAGGGATGAGGGAGAGGGAGAGGGAGAGGGAGAGGAGAGGAAGAGGGAGGGAGGGGAGAGAGAGAGAGAGGGAGAGGAGAGGGAGAGGAAGAGGGAGGGGCCGAGAAGGAAGAGAGAGAGAGAGGAGAGAGAAAGA